>APFE030812940.1:0-40678 GCA_000404065.3 Pinus taeda | reverse complement strand
GGCGTCACCCATACACCCGTAGTGTAGGAGGATACAAGCAATATGAATGCAAGTCTCATCACCAACTCCGGTCTTTGGAGTTTTGGTGTTTGGAATCGATTTGCAAGTAGTCTCACCCATGTTCTAGAATTATCAGAATTGGGATTTTATTCAAGGAAATATATCCCTTAGCTGCCAATTTTCAACATTAAGGAGGTTAATGATATGATATTTTGATCATTGTTTATTGGAGAAATTAGTTAATTTAAGAAAATAATCATATTTTATTGTAAGAGGTTGATCAAAGGACTCTATTTAAAGAGTATCTCCTTCACTCATTTCTCATTGTTGGATTGATAGGGAGAACCCTAAGCTTCGTTTAAGATCATGTAGAAGGTAGAATTGAAGGTACAAGCAAGTATATGTGAGGCTTTCTTTCCACTCTTCTTATCTCTTGCATATTTTGGGTTTATGTTGAGTAACTATTGTATGTCCTTGATGGTATAAGCTCTAGAAGGAAAATCTTTGCACATGAGAAGAGACTAAGTGTGTGGTTGGCCCTCATTGGCTCTTGACATAATTGCGGATGTTGAGGATTATTTTGCTATAATAAAATATCTAATATGGCACATGTTAATGGCTCATTTTATCTTATGTGGTCATTACTGAAGATGTAAGTTATAACTTGGGTATGTATGTCATGTCTAACCATACTAACCATCATGGCACCATTTGAAGAAGGATACCTCATACCAAATATACCATCATATCATTGAAACACATCAAGGTATAATTGATGCTCTGCAAGTAATGTGTCACTGGTCAAAATGGTGTTCCTGCAAGGATCTAGGGGCATAAGTAAATAACTGCATTATCCACTCTTCTCTAGAAGTCCATTGAGGTATTTAGTTGTTAGAATCATAAAGGTAATCTGGGGAAAGTGTGTGTGCCCATAAAATAGCCTCTGCATCTGTCCAATGATCATTCACTGTGATCAAAAGGTGTCTGTACTACGCAACTGGGTCATGATAAAAAACACAAATGTCACCTTATACAATATGAGGAGTAACACTTAAAATGAGGTGATTTCTGGTTCTCGGCATTAAAGAATTAAAACTTGCTTTGTTGACTATCCTACTAGGTACTTCTGTTTTCATACCATGCACAACGATGCTCTTGAGTTCACTATCTCCATGTGGATCTTTTGACTACCTTTTACTATCCATGTAACCTAGAGTGTAATTACAGAAGTTTTTACCATAATTTTTGTTTGATATAGTGATCTTCTAATGGGAAGGCATAGCCTTTGTTGCCCATTCAGTGGTCCATAAATGCAAGGATGAAGAAATGCCTATTTTCCTCTTTCTTAACAAAGTGGTGTTTGGACCATTGTAACTTTTTTGGAATGGAGATAATGTAAGAGACAAGGTGTCTTATCCACAACGCTCACCTTGGGTGAATGTTAAATGTTGAATTTAATGTGATATTCCAAATGATGCTGGTAATGCCTTTTTAAGAGAAGTTAGTTCCAGAACAGTCAGCTATCTTCAACAGTTGAAATTCACTGATCAAATTTTCATAATACCTTAAGCTTCCTTTCATGGACAATATGTCCCTATCTAATTCAAGCACGCTTGCAAAACATGGCTAAATGAATCTTAAACACCAGTGGTCAGATATGAAGAGGTTTAGCAAATCAGAACTGCATCATGGTATACACTTTTCTTGTACTTAGTTTCCACCATGGAGAAACTTCTATTTTCTCTGAGTCCTTTCATATAATTGAGTTGACATGTTTTATGGAGTAAAAGTAAGTGTTATTTGTACTTAAACATTGCTCCCTTCCCACATATTCTCCTACCCAAGTTCTCTAAATTTTGAAAATTTACAGCCGAGATCTTGTTTTGTGTTGTTGAAATACACTGATTTTTTATTTTTTATATTGTGTCTTAAAGATGTGAATGATGCTCTTTCAAACTACACATAAAATCTCCACATAAATATGGATCTATGAACCAGAAACTATTTTTTATTTCCATAATCTGAAATAAACAAGCAATTGATTTTTCAAATAATATACAGGCATATATTTTATTCATCAGTAGAGAGTTATGCTGGTGTTTTGTTTGTGGCATGTCTTTGATTCCATGAAAGGCATGCCTTGAACAAATGGTAATGCATGAAAGAACAAATAAAATGATTTTTTTGCATTGATTGTTGATCTTTCACAATCTCAGGGTTTGTAGTTCTTCATGGTTCGAGATGTGTATTTTATCTTGATATTACATGATTACAGCAATATGTGATGTTACCATGCAGGTAGTTCGAGAACATGATGCATATGGGAGGGACGTTGAGCTTTTTAGGAGACCTTTATATGGAGAGGGAAAGGAAAAACCGAATACCAAAGGGACCAGGGGAGCAGAACTTGCTGAAGGTCTAGTGATTCAGGAAGGAGACTACAAACTGGTCAAGACAAGATTCAGTGCCTTCTTTGCAACAAATTTGCACAACCTTCTCCAATCTTCTGGCATTACAAGTCTTGTTGTTGTTGGTAAGTTAATGCTGAAACCTAAAGATTGCCATAGTTCCTCAACTTGTACCTACAATCAACACTCTAGCATATCATAGGACAACACATATGTAAATTAATATCAATATTTCATAGAGGATGCAGGTAGGATTATACGATGACATGCGATTTCATACTATTGCTTGGTGTTTGGCTTGGGAAACAACTTATGTAAGGGTTTCTTTAGTTGGTCTGTGTTGCCACAAAATCTATCAGGCCTTGAAGAGGGAAACACTAGAAGACAAAAGGCTAGATGAAGTGCTAACGATGGGGCGATGGCCCTCTGTCTCCACAGCTAAGTCCCCCTACTCTTTATGGATTTTCACCAATGGCAGGAGCCCCGGTAGGATATGATCACTTACGCAAGATATTCTAAGGTTGACGTGTAGATGATAAGCTAGAATCTCTTAAGAAAGACTCAAATTTCAGCTATAAGGTTTCACTAAGAAGTAATATGCTTTCTATAAGAGACCTAGAAAGGGTATGCCCAAGACCTAAGGTTTGTTGATTTTTCTTGATTATAGGAGTTTCGAAGGTCAAGGAAATGGAGAGAAAAGGATTTTAAAGATATAATTCAAAAAGTACTAAGCTCTTACAACCTTCAAGGAAGCCCTCAAGTTGAGTGGGAACAAGCTAGGTTTTCCCTCTCAGGGCAATACCTAGGGAAAAAGATTTTATGGAGGAAACTTAAGTGGATGCCCACCAAATTTGTAGGTCAAGTATCCAAGGCCCTCCTCTTGATGTTTAGGCTTTCAAGTCCCCACAAAACCTCTTCCCTAAAATTTCGCTCTAGGCCCTAGTTTTCTGTCCTAGCTTTAAAAGGGCTGAAATTTCAGGGGAAGAATTTATGGATGAAACATGAGAATGATCACCAAGGGCTTGGATACTTGCCTTATCCTTTGGGCATATGGAGTCAAGGATGTGCTAGATAAGCTAAATTCATTTCTAAGGAGGCCGAAAACTGATGCCCTAGGTATCGATTTCCAATATTACCCACTTCTAAGGAAAATGGAATTTGATGGAGAGTGATAAGAATTCCTCCACTAGGAACATTAATTACATGTTATACAATGAGTAACATATGCAGTTCTCAACTAGATAGCTTTCAGAGTTAATTTTCAACAGATTAGGCCAAAACAAGCATAATCTAGAAGAAGCAATTCCATACACTAGACAAATTCAAAATGATAATTTTCGACAATAGGCACTTACAAGATAACATGAAGCATATCCATCCATTCACCAAAGAAATAGCTCCAAAGAAAATCCAAAATAGCTTCGAAACATCAAAATGCATCTAAGATACTCCAATAGCCAAAAAAAAGAAACGAGTGCGAGTTTGTTCAAGAGGTCTGAATTCTCCAAATCTTATGACGATGAGAGATGAGATGATCTCTCTCCAATATATACATGTCCAATGATCTCTAATTTTAGTGTATTAGCTCGTCAAACAATAAAATAATGGGCAAAAACTAAGGTCACAAGCCGACCTTATAGCCAATGCAAAATCATAATAAATCACCCACAAGAGGGTCGAAATACTGACTTCATGTATGCGTAGGCCTCTTGTAGGCATTCGTTGGGCTCCTCTAGTGCCAAACTGAGTGAAGAGGACTCCAAAAATCATGTTCTAGGGGTTGGCCCCTAGATCTCCATGCAAATCCTCGTGTGGAGCCCAATTTTGTGTGTAGGGCACAAAATGGGTCTCATGGGTCTCCAGTTGATAGAATAGCCTGATTTTGCTCCAACTTTGAGGGCTCAGAGGATGGTGCTGGCCCTCCCATGTCTCAAGGGGTAAGACAAACCTCATTTAGGCCTCAGATCAATAGCCAAACCATGTGCACAATGTTAAGCCGATTAGGGCATACTGGTCCAAGTGCATCATCTCATGAATAATATGGGGCAATGTGTACACTGCTAGGGGTGCTAAAGGTTCGCATGGAATGTAATGATGCTCTGCAAGTGGAAGGAGTCCCCTGGCTCTCATAGGGTGTCATAATGTTCCTCTAGTGGACTTGGGCCCTAGTTAAGTTGCTTAATGTTGTTGCCTAGATTGTATTGGTACCATGACAACGCTCAGGATGGGGGCTATCACTCTGATCCCTGCCCACTCCTTTCTAGTTTTCTCCCAACAACAGGCTATGGGGTAGTCCCTATGGAATGAGGTGAAGGAAAACAAGTTGGAAACCAACTTGTTTGGGAGACACGGATGAGTGGCCTCGCCACTTGGTTGAATTGAAGCAAGATTGTTAATTTGATTAGATTTTGAAGTACGAGACCAGTTCCTTAATGGAGTCACAAATTCTTGCTTATAGTAAATTGGAACCAAATGGTCGGATGGACACCCGCTGCTTAAGATGATTGACTAACCTGAATGATGTGCAAACCAATGACCTATGTGTGATGCAGAGATCTTGGTTATTTTTAGTTAAATGCCTAATCTAAATGTAACCTTCCCTTAACTATTTTGATGTTGGGCTCCAAGGTAGGTTGTGGGAAGGAGGCCAATGTGAAATTTTATCTATTGCAGCTACTGGAAATTATTCTTCTAACTCAAAAATTAATTATGCAGTTTATTTGCTATGGCAAATAATGAATAAAATAACAGTTCACCATAAAAATATTGCGGAAAATAAAATACTGGGAACTGAGAAATTCTAGCACACACAATTATTTCGACACAGTTATTTTTGGACAGTTGTCCCTGGAAAAACCCAACTTGGGAAAACTGGTGTAGCAGATGAGGGTTTTATTATTCATATTTAACAACAATTCTGAGTACAATAATTTAGATTCCCAGTTGACAATCTAATCTGAGGAAAATACTAGCAAATATATTGTGAGAATGTTCTCTCACCCCACAGCTATTTTCTGCCTTCGAAATAGCTCCCCCATTCTCTGTGCTGAGCTCCCCATATCACCCTTGTTGAGAAATCTAGGGCATTAGCATTAGGTGATTTCTCTTCTATTATTGACTACTTGTGAATGCTTTTTACTTCTTTAGATTAGGATCTTCTTATTGTTAGATTATTAGTGTTCTTCTTCATCAAACAATAACCAATGCATGAACATAAATAGACAAGAGACATAGCATGTAGGCTATGAGCCAGGGCCAAAACCTCTCACTCTTTGAGAGGAAAACCCGCACAAATTCTTCTTATAGAGATTCCAATTGACGAATACCAAGACCAAGACCCTTGACCTATTAGCTACTCCAAGACCAAGAAAATAGTTCTCTGTCTTTTGCTCTTTTCTTCTTCTTGACTCCTCTTCCTCTTCGACCTTCAACGAACTGTAGATACATACCGAGACATATCAATGAAGTGTCACCAAAATGTGACCACTATAGTAGCACCGGAATTCTTGTCACTGTAATCCGAGTTTCTATATCGAAATACTTGTCCTCCGAACTTGACATTGCAAGCCATCCGAACTTGTTGACTGTGAGACAACATACTATACCCTTATCAGGCTTCTTTACCAAACTTCCCACTGCAGTTTATCTGACCTTATCACTGTATTTATTCATCTGAGTTCAGAGATGAATCTGAGCTTCTGTTGACTAAGTTTAGTCCTAGACAAAACACCATAGTCCCTTATTCTTCTTATGATCACATCCGAAATTATGACTGCTACTGTCTATTCAAAGTTACAGTGACATCCAAACTAACCTCTTCCACTCTCCATCCGAAATCAAAGACGTATGCAAATTCTGTGTGTGTTCGAAATGTGAAGACCTTAGCCTTGTATATATAGTAGTTCATCCTAAATAATGAGCCAACTTGAGCATTGAATAGATGTATCTTTAATTAGGTAAGTCGACGTGATCTTTACTTCTTTTGGAGGCTGACTTCAAGAGAGGAGGACTGTGCTTCTCTTTGGAAGGCTTCTAGACACTTTAATTGACTCATATACATTTTACACATGCTCAAGAAGAGCTCTTCATACATGACATTAATTCTTTGACAAATCTTAAGGCTCTCAATGGGAGCCATCTAAAATAAACCTCTTGCTCATGAAACCCATGAAGCAAGGCATTACAATAATAATTTTATTTACTTCTTTTCGTCATTTACGAAGATCATAATTACATCTCATTATGAAGTCCAAACCTAGTTACATTTTACAACAACCCTCTGCGCAGAGCCTACGCTGGTCCTCTAGAGATTTTGGCCTTCCCTCTTTCAACTCTTCCGGGAACTGGAAATCGTCCTCCCGGAAAGCTATTTTTCTCTTCTTCTACCTGCTACTCACCCTCTGGCTCTATCTTCTCTGCTAAGCTGCTGCTACTGAGAAAATCGAACTCCCTGGGCAACTGAATATTTGCACTAGATGATTTCTCCATTACCACATCGACTTCCTCTTATAATCCATTGTTGGAGCACTAATGACCAAGATTAAAACTTAATCAATGACTAGGATCATCTTTGGATCTATTTGTTTGAGTTTCTAGATGATTCTCACCTTATCTCAATTAATACTAATTAATTAACCATATTCCCTAAGTTTAGATTTAGGAAATATTTAAAAACGGTTAATAATCTAATTGAGACATTTATAGGCGGAATTTCCAGAAACGATTTCTAGAGTTTGGAGATCTCATGTATTCTAGCATCTCCACAAAATTTCGTGGCTAGAACACATCCAATGCTGCAAAAACTAACACTCCCTTTTAGCGAGGAATGTGTTCTAGTGCTCTATTGCACATCCTGTTACATCACCCTGTCTCTGTATCATCTCTTGTCACGCTGCTGCTGTCTGGTTGCTGCTGCCTACCAACCATTGCGCAACTCTGATATACGCTGCATCTGTGCTGCTGTTGATGCTGCCATACTGCTGCCATCGCTGCATCTGCACTGCAACTCCCTCTTCATCTGTTGCTGCTGCAATTGCAACACTTGCAACTGAAGAGCAACCAAAATACCATGTCCCTGCTACTGAAATGGGTTCTCCACCATACCCATTTGTTCTCTAAAATAGATGAACTTAGCTCTCCCTAGAGCTTTCGTGAGTATATCGACAGTCTGCTCTTATGTGGGAACATACTGTAGCTAGACTGCTTTACGTTGTACACAATCTCTGATGAAGTGACACCGAATATCGATGTGCATCGACCTGTCATGAAACAATGGATTCTCAGAGAGATTTATGCAACTCTGATTATCACAATAGACACTGGTCACCTCCATCCTCTGCTTGAACAAACTTACTAGCAGCTTCCAAAGTCATATAGTTTTGCACGTACTTGTGCCGATTGCCATATACTTTGCTTCTGCAGAGCTTAGTGCTACTGACTTTTGCTTCCTGCTACACCTAGAAACCATCCCTGATCCAACACTGAAGCAATACCCAGAGGTACTTTTCCTATCCACTGCATTTTCTTCCCAATCTGCATCTGTGTACCCATAAATTCTGACGTCATCTCCTCAAGTATATTTCAACCTATACTCGACTGTGCCGCGAATATATCTCAGAAAATGCCTCACTGTTGCCCAATGTACCCTTTTCGGTTCTACCATGAATTGACCAAGGGTATTGACTGCGAAGCAAATATATGGCTTAGTGTTGACCAGATACATGAGAGACCCAATGAGCTGTCTATACAAGGTGGGCTCAACATCCTTGTCACCTAATCCATCTATCTTTTTTCAGTTGGTAATCATGGGCATAAACATGGGTCTGCAATCTTACATTTTGAACCTCTTCAAAATAATTGTAGTGTATATTCCTTGCCCATCCTTCTGCCACACTTCCAATATCCTTCATGTCAAATGTTGCTGCCAGGTTCCTCTTGCGATCCTCTATGAGCCTTGATGATCCTGTCAAAAAGAGATCATCCACATACAAAACTAGAATGAGAGGCTTATCCTCTACCGTCAAATAGTAAAGGTTGGGATCTGCCTCACTCTTGACGAACCCCATCTGCTGCAAGTAGGTGTCAATTCTATCATACCATGCCCTGGGAGCCTGCTTGAGCCCGTATAGAGCTTTCTTCAATTTGTACACATGCGTGCGCCTCTCCTGAGTCTCAAAGCTCTCTGGTTATTCTATGTACACTTCTTCCTCTATCACCCTGTTCAAGAAGGTTGTCTTGATGTCCATCTGGTGAATCTGCCATCTCATCAGATCTGCTAGAGATATAATTGACCGGATAGAAGTGTATCTGGCAATTGGGGCGAAGGTCTCCTCATAATCTATCCCTTCTTTTTGTGCATACCCCTTTGCCACGAACCTATCCTTGTACTTTTCCACACTACCGTCTGCCGCATAATTGATCTTATAGATCCATCTCGAACCTACAACTGATTTGTCTTTTGGCCCTGGCACTACCTTACAAACATCATTCGTCATGATAGAACTATACTCTTCTACCATGGCATCTACCCACACCTGGTGCTGTGCGGCCTCCTGAAAGCTGGAAGTTTCTGCAACCTAAGCTACCAATGCTTGGTACTTGTAAGACTGTTTGTGCTGTCTCTTGCTCGCCTTAGGAGTTCCAATAAATGCCTTTGCATCTCTTAATGTTTGACAAACCTCTTTGCTGGCTCGACCACTAATCGTGGGAGGTTCTACCAGCTCCTCCTCATCGTGTCTCTGCTGCTCCATCTACTGAGAACTCCCCAGATTTCTTGCACTTGAGGAAATACTAGGGCTAGTCACAGTACTTGACCCTTGTGACTGTGCTCTTGCTTGTCCCACTGGCTTCCCCTGCTGCTGGACTAAAGGAGTTTTTGCTCACTGATTCTGATCACTTGCAGGCATCTCACAAGACCTTTTGAAAGCTCGGTCCTCCATGAACTTCACATATCGCCTCACTACTATCTTCCTATTGCTAGGAATGTAGATTCTGAATGCCTTTGAGGTTTCCCTTTACCCAACTAAGAACCCCTTCTGTGCAGTTTGATCCAGTTTGGTCCTTTTATCATCTGGCACGTGACAATAAGCAATGCTGCCAAAAATTCTGAGACGGCTAACTTTTGGCTTCTTCCCTGTGAAGACTCCTTCTGGCGTTTTCTTCCCCAATGTTCTATGAGGAGTCCTATTCTGGATATACACTGTCGTGTTACAGGCTTCTGCCCACATAAATCTGGGCAGATCTTGGTCATATAACATAGCCTTTGCAGCTCCCACAATGGTTCTATTTTTATGCTCTGCTACACCATTCTACTATGGATTATATGGAGTTGTCCATTCTCTTTTGATGCCTTCCTTCGCACATAAATTTGTGAAGTCTTTGTCAATATATTATCCACCATTATTTGAGCGAAGCACTTGATCTTCTTCCCTGTCACATTCTCCATGAGAGCTTTAAACTCTCTGAAATGATCGAAGACCTCATCCTTGGTCTTCAAGAAGTAGATCCAAGTTTTCATTAAATGATCATCAATAAAGGTGACGAAGTATTCGACACCGCAGAGAGCTCTAGTGGACATTGGGCCGCAAATATCTAAGTGTATAAGTCCTAACATGCCATCATCTCTGTTGTCACTTCCTGGAAATGCCTTATCATACTTCCCAAGTACACGTCCTATGCACACATCATCGTGTTCAGTGCCAAGTTCAGGAACCCTTGTTACCGTTTCTTTGAGCATCCTAAGTGCTCCATGGTGTAGATGTCCCATTCTCTTGTGCCATAACTCATTCAACTCCTTCCCATTGCTACTTTCACTGCCTATTAGTGCCATTGGAAAATTGATTTGTTACCGGTACAACTTGTTACTTCAAACTCCAATTTGTCTTACCTTTTTCCAACTTGGGTGTTTAACATACACTTTCTTCCCTACGAAGTGAATACCATACCCCTTGGGATACTGAAATCAGGGTCATACCCAATCTTGGCACATGCAATACATCTGTAGCGCTATGCTTGCTCCTGACTCCCCCTGAAAATCTATGGCGCCTCTCCCTACTGGAGTACATTTTGTTTTGTTCCCATAGTAATCTGGAAGTCCATTTGCTCCTCTTTGTAGCTAGAGAAATATTCTCTAGCCCCTACCATGTGAGTTGATGCTCCACTCTATATACCGGACTCCTTGTGAAGCTGATCTGGCTAAGAAAGCAAATTCGTCTTCCAATCTATAAGACAAATCTGATGTCTCTTGATTGTTACTTCTGCCCATGGCTATAGAAAAATTTAGCGTGTGTAATAACCCATCTTTAATAATACATAACCCATATCAATATTGAGGGCACAAGAATATTAACATGCATATGATAGATACATATGCATGTATCGCATGCATTGCATTGGTATACATAATTGGCTAATATTAAAAAAATATGTAATTCTAGGGTAACAAAATTGATTATTGAAATAAATACCTAACTCACCAGAATATAGTAAATATCTTGAGTGGGGGTACTTAATGTGTACCACCATCATATATATAAATCTATTATGTAAAATAAAAGATAAATACAATGTATTGTACAAAATTTAAATACAAAGGAAATATAATATATATCTATAGGGAGTTTGATCTTACAATAGAATTGAAACTTGGTACAGAAACAATCTCTAAAAACCCTACAGAATGATGGCTTCTGAACTTGAAGAGTTACAAATCCAGCTGAAGGAACTACTGGATATAGGACACATTCGACCTAGTACCTCGCCTTGGGGTGCACCTATAATTTTTGTCAAAAAGAAAGATGGTTCCTTGCAACTATGCATAGGCTATCGAGACTTAAATCGAGCTACAATAAAGAATCGATATCCAATGCCTTGAATTGATGACCTCTTCGACCAAATGAAAGAAGCTTCTGCCTTTGATCTACAATCAGGTTATCATCAACTAAGAATTAAAGAAAGCGATATCTCTAAGACTACATACTGAACACGCTTTAGGCATTATGAGTTCACATTGGTACCATTTGGTTTAACCAATGCACCAACAATATTCATGAACCTTATGAATAATGTTTTCTGCAAATATCTCGATCAATTTGTACAAGTCTTCTTAGATAATATTCTCTTCTGCTCCAAAAATGAGAAACAGCATGAAAAACATTTGCGGATAGTATTATCTTGCCTCAGGGAACACCAGTTATATGGAAAGTTACCAAAGTGTTCATTCTTTTAGAAGAAGATTCATTACCTAGGTCATAATATATCTGGTAAAGGGATCTCAGTAGATCCTGAGAAAGTAAAAGCAATCATGGAATGGCCGATACCGAAGAATGCACATGAAGTGCAAAGTTTTATGGGTTTAGATGGATACTAATGAAGGTTTGTAGAAAGGTTCTAAAAAATTGGAAAGCCTATCACAACCCTCCAACATAAAGGAGTTAAGTACAAGTGGACCATAGAATGTCACAGAGCATTCTCTGAACTTAAAAGACTGTTGACTAGTGCACCAATCTTGCGAATCTCTGATATGGACAAAGCTTTTATTGTATGCACTGATGTATCCAAGCAAGGATTAGGTGTTGTACTAATGCAAGAGAGAGGAGTAATAGCGTATACCTCAAGGAAATTAAAGTTTCATGAAGAAATCTATGCCACGCACGATTTAGAGTTAGCCGCTGTAGTGCTAGCTATAAAGATATGGAGACACTACCTGGTAGGGAGAAGCTTTATGCTCAAAAGCGACCATCAAAGCCTACAATATTTGTTTATTCAACGGGACTTGAATGCTAGACAAAGACGATGGAGTGAATTCTTAAGTGAGTATGACTTTGGAATTTCCTACATAAAAGGGAAAGAGAATGTAGTGGCAAATGCTCTAAGTAGAAGACCAAGAATCGTTTCCCTCATACCTATCAAGGTAGACTTGAGGGAGCAAGTACTAGTACATCTCTTGAACGACAATTGGTATTTAAAAGTGAGATCCAGACTTGATAGTAAAAATACAAAAGAATTTAAGTTTGAAGGATATGAACTAGAAGATGATAAGATTTTGTGATTCCATGGAAGGATATACATACCTGATAGTGGGGATCTCCGAAACAACATTCTTAACGAAGTTCACTGAGCATTGTATCGTGCACATCTTGGAAGAAAGAAAATGTAAGCTGATACAAATAAAATCTTTTTTTGGGCAGGCATGAAACGCGATATTGTCCAATTCGTTGCAAAATGTCTTGAATGTCAGTAAGTGAAGGCTGACCATTGTCATCCAGCAGGTCTCCTGCAACTTCACGACATTCCTATGACCAAATGGGAGGTGATTTCTATGGATTTTATCGTTGGGCTACCTCTTACTCCACAAAGGCATAATGCCATTCTGGTTGTGGTGGACAAATTAACAAAAAGTGCTCATTTTATTCCCATAAGAGATACTTACGAAGTTGCTGACGTAGCTCGGGTATTTATAAATGAAATTATCAGATTTCATGGAGTACCTAAGAAGATCATATCAGATAGAGATTCACGATTTACTTCAAGATTCTGGACTTGTATGCAGTCATACTTAGGAACTCAACTAAATTTAAGTATAGCTTATCATCCTGAGACCAGTGGGCAAACAAAAAGTGTGAACCAAGTACTAGAAGATATGCTAAGAATGTACGTTATGGACTAGTAAACACACTGGGAAAAGTATTTTCCCTTAGTTGAATTTGCATACAATAACAATTACCACAGTTCAATCGAGATGCCTCCATTTGAAGCATTGTACGACAAACCTTGCAAAACACCATTACGTTGGGACAAGTCAGAAGATCGGGTGATAGTAGGGCCAAAATTAATTCAAGAGATGGAGGAAAAAGTAAAACAAATTAGGCAACGATTAAAAGAGGCACAAGATAGACAAAAGAGTTATGTTGATGCTCGTAGGACAGATAGGAATTATAAAGTAGGAGATCAGGTTTTCATCCGCATCAGACCAAACAAAAGCACTATCCGATTTGGAAAAGTGACAAAGTTGTCACCCCGATTTATTGGGCCATTCAAAATCCTGGAAAAATTTGGACTTGTCGCCTATCGCCTTACACTGCCACCTCATTTGCATAAAGTTCATAATGTATTTCATGTATTTGTATTAAGACATTACATAGCTGACAAATCTCACAACCTTCAATGGAAGGAACTGTAGGTATCAAACGAGGGAACCATTCGATCGAACCATTACGTACACTGAAATGTAGGATTTGACAACTAAGGGATCACCTAGTAGACCAAGTTAAGGTCCAATGGGACAAGTATAACCCTGGATTGGCTACCTGGAAAGATATAGAGACCATATGCCAAAAATGCCCTGACTTGTTTTAATTTTGAAGCACTTAAAAACCTTAGTTTGTATATCTTTACTTCATTTTGGCTGTATACTTAAGACTATCAAATTTGAACCATAATTATGAAGGATTACACGTAAGGATAATTTCAAATTATTTAACATTGCTAGTACATGGATACCAATATGAAATATGTTATTTGATTAACATTACTGGTACATGGATACCAATATGAAGTCTATTATTTGCTTAACATTGCTGGTACATGATATTAATATGAATTATGAATTATATTATAAATGTGATGTCTCTAATTTTATTTGATGAGATATAAATAAAAGAATGACAACACTTGACTGCTTAATACGAAAGCTAACTTGCTGATGCATTGACTAGACATAACCAAATATGTTATATGAATTCAAAGATCAATATCATAAATGGTAACACAATAGAAATACAAGGAACTATTATTTCAATATATTAATTTTTGAATATATTGATGCATATGTTATAATAAGTGAACAAGTGTTTACATTGAAGATAATATCGTTACCAAAATGACTATGTGATGACAAAAGCTCCAAGAAAATTTGAGGCTTAATGAGATTTCATGATAGGGTGTTGACCTTGGTCCTACTGAGAGGGGCGGAGGTGTTCTCCACCGTTTATCCTAAAAAACCTGGAGTCATGGGAGGATTGTGTGAATCATGCTCCACTAGACATGTGATGATAACTGCTGGATGCCCACTGGGAAATTAGGTCGATATAATCAACGTTGTCACCTTTGAGGTTTATGAATGGTTAGATCAGTATAGCTGATGCCATGGCATATTCGAGTAGAGGACGGATAGGATGGGAGCATAAGAGATTATGAATGACAGGATGATTTTAGAATAGCTTGGGAACCCAACTGGGATAGGGCATGACTATTAAAGTTGTAAACCTCTAAATGCTCAAAACACAATTTTAAAATATTCTCACATTAAATGAGTATTCAATCACATGACATAATCTTTACATGATTACATTAATTACTAAAATAATGACTAATATACTATATAAACCCTAACTTCAGGACAAAGTTTCTGGAGGAGTGTATGTAATGACCCATCTTTAATAATACATAACCCATCTCGATATTGAGGGCACATGAATATTAGCATGGATATGAGACATGCATATGATATGTACATATGCATGTATCACATGCATTGCACTAGTATACATAATTGGCTAATATTAAAAAAATGTCTAATTCTAGGGTAACAAATTGTTTAATGAAATAAATACCTAACTCACCAGAATATAATGAATATTTTGAGTGGGGGTACTTAATGTGTACCACTATCATATATATAAATCTATTATTTAAAATAAAAGATAAATGCAATGTATTCAAATACAAAGTAACTATATAATATATGTATACATATATATTATTCATTTTACAAACTAAAAAGGAAGTTATGATAATATATATATTATTCTAACTAAAGAAACTATCATATATGAACTATATAAAATGAAATTGAATAAAGGAATTAAATATTAATTATGTTTCAAACTAAAATCACGATACTATAAAGTTATGTAATACAAATAAAAGGGAATACAAGTGATGTAATACAAATAATTACATATAATTCATAAGGTATTCATGAAGTCTGGGTGTCAAGAGAAGGTGGTGACCACCTCTGCTAATTCTTGAAGATACCTACTGGAAGGTAGTGGAGAGACGGGGTAGTGAAGGAATGCGGTGGAGAGACGGGGAACTGTGGTGATATAAGGAGAAGGGGTGCGGTTTAGAAGGGGGTCTTTCAGGAGAAGCAAAGAGGAATTTTTCCAACAGAGGCTTACAGACAAAGTGAGGATCACTGAGCCTTGATTGTTCTTAAAGGTTTTGGGCACGGGGGCTAGAGTGCTGCGATTTTGAAGTATTCTGGAGCTAGGTACCGAGGTTGTGCCCAGTTTGGCAGGGAGGTTTTGGTCATTTTGGTAACATGAGTAAATTGAGTGCTACAACAACGCGGGATCGACTTCAAACTTGGAAGCCAGGTATGTCTCTCTGAATTAAAGTGATAAATTCGGTTTAAATTTGTAGCTGTTAGAATCTGAGAAATTTATTTGGTGAGGTTATTACAGTGTGCTATTCCACTTTTCCGCCCGATGCGGATTCTGCTTTTGCAGCTTGTAGCAAAAACCCTCTGCATCCAACCAGGGATCTGCGCAGCGAAAATCTGAGCTGAAACTGCTCCCTCTAATGGCTGGAATCACTAATTTGGGAAATTCGATTTTCCTGGCTCCATTCAACTGAAAATCAAATTGCTTCCCTAGCAACTCGGCCTGCCTGTCAATGGACTGCGCTGCCTCTTAAAAATTTCAGCCTGCTGCCCCCTTTGAGCAGCGAAATTTTCCTCTTCGCTACTGAGCTTCCCGGCTGATCACTTATGCTCTGATACCATGTGAAATTTTAGTTATTGCAGCTCCTAGAAATTATTCTTCTAACTCAAAAATTAATTAAGCAGTTTATTTGCTACAACAAATAACAAATAAAATCACAGATCTAATTTTCACCATAAAAATACTACGGAAAATAAAATATTGGAAACTGAGAAATTCTAGCACACACAATAATTTCAACACATTTATTTTTGGACAATTGTCCCCGGAAAAACCCAACTTGGGAAAACTAGTGCAACATATGAGGGTTTTATTATTAATATTCAGTAGCAATTCTGAGTACAATAATTTAGATGCCCAGCTGGCAATCTAACCTGAGGAAAATACTTGCAAAAATATTGTGAAAATATTCTCTCACCCCACAGCTATCTTCTGCCTCCGAAATAGCTCCCCCAGCCTTTGCACTGAGCTCCCTGTGTGACCCTCTGTGCTAAGCTCCCTGCGTCACCCTCTGCGCAGAGCCTACACTAGCCCTCTGGATATTTCAGCCTTCCATCCTTCAACTCTTATGGGAATTGGAAATCTTCCTCCCGGAAAGCTACTGCTCTCCTCTTTCACCTGTTACTCACCCTCTGGCTCTATCTTCTCTGCTAAGCTGCTCCTACTAAGAAAATCGAACTGTCTGGGCAACTGAATATATGCACTGGATAATTTCTCCATCACCACATCGACTTCCTCTTATAATCCACTGTTGGAGCACCGACGATCAAGATTAAAACTTAATTAATGGCTAGGATCATCTCTGGATCGATCCATGTGAGTTTTTAGATGATTCTCACCTTATCTCAATTAATACTGATTAATTAACCATATTCCCTAAGTTTAAACTTAGGAAATATTTAAAAACGGTTAATAATCTAATTGAAACACTTCTAGGCATAATTTCCAAAAATGATTTCTGGGTTTTGGAGATCTCATGTATTTTCACAAAATTTTGTGGCTAGAACACATCTGATGCTACAAAACCTAATAGCCAACAGGAAGCAGACTAAAGCCTGATTAACGATACCTTCTATTGTGCTCCTATCACTTGATGCTTCCGACACTGCAGAAACTATGGCTCTGATGACTGCAAGGTCACTGCGTTAACCACCGAAGAGTTGTCAAGGCTCCTCAAGCTAAGTGAGAAGGGTTTCCCTATGTTTCTATCAACCTAGCTTATGCTAGGACGTAAGTTATTAGTGCAATCTAGATCTAGTATGCTTATGCAGGAGATTATGAATGAGATTTGTCTTGAGTTAAGATTGTTTGAGTTATTTAAGTACTCAGTGAGAATCTTCTCATAGCAAGAGTAGTTAACAACATTAAAATGTCAAGCCTTAAATGAGACATATGCTTAGAGATACAAGTGTAAACTTCTACAATATGCCATAAGATACCAATGAACTTAAGATGCCAAACTTCTTGGGATTATAACAATTATCCAATTAGACGCCACAAGATCAAATACTTAGAACTTATAAAAGAGTGCAAAGTTAGAGAACTAAGACGAGATAAATCAAATTTCAGATTTATGACAATTTATATCATCAATAGTAATTCAGAAAATTCAGACTTTATCAATCTTATGACAGCTATAAGGAAATGCCAAATCAACAATGCTTATGTTTGCCCAATATCACAAAAATATGCCCAATTGCCAAGTAAGCTTAGTTAACTGAAAAATCAGATGTATTAGGGCTTTTAGGTATGTTTTCAGTGAATTTTTCAGATTTGAAATATCTATAAACATAGTAAATAAATCGCAGATCAACAAACTAATGAATTCCAAAGACAATGCCCCAGATGTCAAAAAATAGTAAAATTTCGCCAAACTTGAAAAATCAATTTTTGGAGTTATTTAGAGGATGTTATTCAGAAATTTCAGAACTGATATGTTATTACAGTAGTGAAACAGTGATAGATCAACAAGCTAGTGATATTGAAGATGATGCCCAAAATGCCTAAAAATAGTAAAATCTTTGCTGAAAACTAAAAATTCAAAATTTTTGACCTTAATTAAAAATGTGTTTTAGGAATATTCAGATCTGAATTTTGCAATTATGCAGTAAATTCCAGAAAGCTTTCAAGTGCCAAATTCAAGATGCCCAAGTGGCCAAAACATGTGAAAATTTAGATTTTACAATTTCTAAGTGATTTTGACCATTTAACATATGATTTTAGGGTTTAAAGATTATTGATTTGACTGCTATGTTAAAGCTGAAGCAAGACAAGGGTTTAGAGGTCAAACCCTCGGCCCAAGGCCTTAAAGATCCCATGGTTGAAATTCATTGAAACTTTGGGATCAAGTTGTCGCTTGAAAAATATGAATTTTGAGACCTTAAACCCTCAAGGCTTAGATATAGCTCTTCTACCCCTTGATTTCTTGATCCAATTTGCAAAAATGGAAATAAAAACACCCAAACCCCAAATATATACAAAATAAATCTCAAAACCCCAACCCAATTTAGAAGAATAATTTACAAATAAAATTACAAAATTATTTACAAATTATACAAGGGTTTGTTGATTTTTGGTAGCATCGAATGGCTCTAAGTCTCAAATTTTGCAGGGAGGCTTGGGCACATGTATTCCAAAGAACCCAGAAAGCGTTTTGGGAAATTCCACCCAGAGACAGTTTTATTAAAATAATTAATTATTTTTAATGGGACCCTAAGTCTAAACTTAGGAAATTAAAATAATTATTGGGTATTAATCTAATTGTGGGTGTAACTTCTAGAAGAAGACGAGGATCAAACAGAAATGATCTTAGCCATTGATTAACTTCTAATTTGGGCCATTGAATGTCAACAAGAAGATTATTTGAGGCTTGAGGGTCATTTGGAAGACACACTAAGAGTTGATCAGTCAGATCAAATTGCTGAAGCTAGAGCAGTGCAGTGATTTTGTAGTGATTGCGCAGAGAGGGGCAGAGAGAGTTTTGGCTAGACTATCTTCTTCGGAGCTAAGAATACTCAGTAGAGAGGCAGAGAGACACGTAGATGAGGCAATGCAGTGCCCAAAGAGGTTGACGCAGAGACAGGAAGAGCTCACGCAGATCAGCGCAAAGCCTTCACGCAGAAGTTTGAGATTTGCTTGGGGTTTAATGTTCTAAGCTGAGAGGGATGGAGTTAGCTCCTGAGAGAAAATTGATCCAACAAAGAGGTGACACAGGGCCTTAGAGGTTGTGACGTAGGCCCAGCAGTGACTGCGTAGGGGCAGTGCAAATTTAGTCGGTGACTCGTTGGTTCAGCTGCCAGATCAGCTAAGACTTGCAGTGTAGAGTGAGGTAATCTCACTACTTTCTTCTGCCGAGTGATATTCTTTGTACTGGATTTCCAGCAAGGCATCCAGAGGTTATATTTAGAATTAACTTTTGCTTAATAATAAAAACCCTCAGATCTGCGGCACCAGTTTTCTAGCATTGGGTTTTTCCGAGGACGTTTGTCCAAAAACAACTATGTCATTGTGTTGTATCTCTCTATTGTTCAATTTCTTGTTTCGGCATATTATTTTAAATGGTGTAGGCTACAGTGTATGTATTTCAATGTTTGCCATAGGAAACTGCAAATAACTTGTTCATGTAAATTAACAAGTAGGAGAAATATTATCAGTTGTTGCAGTAGGAATTCAAGTCACCGAATTTTCGCATGGTATCAGAGCAGTGCAGGTGAGACGAGAAGAGCAGTGTCAGAGAATCCAGTGGTGAGCAGAGAAGGAGGTCGAATAGCTGTAGGAGGCAACAGTTCGAATCCCAAAGGGATTGCGCAGTCCAAGCTAGGAGGGCTGAATTTTTGAGGAAAGTCTCTCTCTGAGTGAGTCGACAGAGAGGAGGGACTTCCAAATCGAAATCTTGTCATGCCAGAGGGAGAAGCGTAGAGCCTCAGCATGAGGAAGAGATGGTGGGACACAGTTTTCGGCAGGCAGATTGCTAGGCTGAAAGATGTCAGAAAAGAGGAGAAGCACAATAATAGAATTGTTCCTCAATAGACTTCTCGCCAAGAAGTCTGTTTTCTTATTGCCTGAGCAACAATAGTAAGCAACAAAGAGGAGCAGTTTGGCATTTTCGTGGCAGAGATGGCGATCAATGGGTTGAGAGAGATCAGGACAGATTGGATGGCACATCCAACTATGTCATCTGGAAGGCAAGGATGTCGTTCCTTCTAGATGAGCATTCTCTCTCGACCTATGTCGACAACGTGGTGGCTGAGAAGAAGTACAAGGCAAAAATGGTGAAGGCCAAGGGGATTATCCTTGATGGAGTAAAGGATCATGTGGTTTGTCACATCGCTAGCAGAGGTACTGCTAAGAAGGTGCGAGATGCCTTGGCAACGCTGTATCAAGGATCTTCCAAGCAGCGGAAGATGTACTTAGAGTAGAAACTGAGATCTGTGTAGATGCAGAAGGGGGCGTGCATAGATCCGTTCCTCACAAAGCTTCAGGAGACCCGGAACGAGTTAGCAGCTGTTGGGTCTATACATCAAGGTTCCAAGATGGTGAGATTGGCCCTGAACTCAGTCTTAGAAGAGTGGCAAGTCTTTGTCCAGAGCATCCTATGTAGGGTAGCTTTGCCAGACTGGGACAGTATGTGGTCAGCTCTCAAGCAAGAAGAGCTGAGGAGAGATCTAGTCAAGTGCAAGCTTGACAGAAGGGTCGAAGCCCAAGGAGGAGGATGAAAATGCAGCCCTTGCATCCAAGGGGTAGTAGGAGTAGCGAAGGCGGAAGAAGGACGTCTCGAAGATCAAATGCTTCAGGTGTGGTGAAATGGGTCACTACGCAACACATTGTCCTCTCAGGAAGAAGGAAAAAGATGAGAAGCATGATCTGAAGGTTGCCCCTGTGAAGATCGAGGAGGAGTTCGGCATGACAACCGAGATACCTCCAGGGGGGAGGTGGGTTGATTTGGAGCTATAGTTCAAAAGAGCTACAGATGGGTAGGATACTTGAGGAGTTCATCTCTTGGATCAACACCTTGCTATGGTAGCCCAGATTAGTAGTAGCAGGATGGACAAAGTATCAGATGGTGTAGAGGAGTGTTGGAGCGACAGATGCAGTGGCTAGAACGCCACGCCTGAGCAGCGTAGTGCAGAGTTGCAGCTGTGCAGGGAGGCATAATGTAGTAGCAACAACAACGCAATGACTTCAGAGGGATAGCGTAAGTAGCAGCAGTAAGATCTTTATTATCAAGATGCATCTATGCTGAACACTTGTTCAATAATTTGGAATGTTTTTCCGTTGCTGATGCAGTAGCAGCAGCAGTTTGCAGTACAAGTGCAGTTGGCAGTGGCAGTGGCAGCATCAACACGGATGTAGAACTTTAGGGGGAGCTGTAGTACATATGCAGTGTTGACAGTGGTAGTGTTAGCGAAAATACAGTTGCAGCAACAACGTAGTAGTTGGTGGACAACATGTCAGGCATCAACAACACAGAGGACGATGTTAAGAAGTTAGGGTAATGCTTCAGTGGGAGGCATTGCTAGAGCACGTTCCTCGCTAAGAGGGAGTGTTGATTTTTGGTAGCATTGGATGTGCTCTGAGTCTCAAATTTTGCAGGGAGGCTTGGGAACATGTGTTCCAATGAACCCATAAAGCGTTTTGGGAAATTCCACCCGGAGATAGTTTTATTAAAATAATTAATTATTTTTAATGGGACCTTAAGTCTAAATTTAGGAAATTAAAATAATTAACGGGTATTAATCTAATTGTGGGTGTAACTTCTAGAAGAAGACAAGGATCAAGCATAAATGATCTTAGCCATTGATTAACTTTTAATCTAGGCCGTTCAATGTCAACAAGAAAATTATTTAAGGAGGCTTGAGGGTCATTTGGAAGACACACAGAGAGTTGATCAGTCAGATCTAATTGCTGAAGCTAGCACAGCTCAGTGATTTCGTAGTGATCACGCAGAGAGGGGCAGAGAGAGTTTTGGCTGAATTATCTTCTTCGGAGCGAAGAATACTCAGCAGAGAGGCAAAGAGACACACAAAGGCGGTAGCGCAGTGCCCAAAGATGGTGACACAGAGCTAGGAAGGGCTCATGCAGATCAGCGTAGAGCCTTCACGCAAAAGTACGAGATTTGTTGGGGGTTTGATGTTTTGAGTTGGGAGGGATGGAGTCAGCTCCTGAGAGTAAATCGATCCAACAAAAAGGTGACGCAGGGCCTTAGAGGCTCTGATGCAGGCCCTTGTAGTGACTGCGTAGGGGCAGCGTAGAAGTAGCCGGAGACTTGTTGGTTCAACTGACGGATCAACGGGGACTTGCAGTGTAGAGTGAGGTAATCTCACTAATTTCTTCTGTCGAGTGATATTCTCTGTATTGGATTGCCAGCAAGGCATCCAGAGGTTGTATTCAGAAATAACTTTTGCTTAATAATAGAAATCCTTATATCTGCTGCACCGGTTTTCCCGCATTGGGTATTTCCAGGGACGTTTGTCCAAAAACGACTGTGTCATTCGTGTTGTATCTCTCTATTGTTCAGTTTCTTGTTTCGGCATATTATTTTAAATGGTCTAGGCTGCAATGCATGCATTTCAATGTTTGCCGTAGGAAATTGCAGATAACTTGTTCATGTAAATTAACAAGAAGGAAAATATTATTAGTTGTTGCAGTAGGAATTCAGGTCACCAAATTTTCACAGGATTTTTTAAATAGATTTTGAGAAAATAAGTTTTCATGATATTGTTTCCTTGAAAGAATGGCTAAAACGCTTCAGAAAAATTCATGCTCACTATAGCCCTAGCGAAGATTCAATCCACCATATAAAACTAAGGATCAAAGCAAAGTAACCCTTGCCCACAATCTGTGAACTTAAAGACCAAGGATTGAGTACCTGCAAACACTATGTATTATATGAAAATAATAATATAAAGTATCACATCGGAAGTCGTTAGTCAATACATACCACAGATCTTCGAACAAGAACACCTCGAGTTGCACCCTAAAGTCTTTTATTATAGTAGAAAAAATAGTTCCCAGCAAGGCAATAGTTTACAAAATGTTTCAGCAACAATTCTAGCCAGAGAGAGACTCAATTGACTCTCTAATTTGTAGATGAATCCTTCAAATGGAAAAATAATGACTAGTCTTTTTGATCCTTGTCAAAATAATCTTTGCCGTTGATAAACACTTGAAAATCTTTTTTAATCTTTGGCCCTTGATTTTTTTTTATTTTTGAGGAATTTTCGAATTTATCATTTAATTCCATTTTAATTAGCTCAAAAATAATTATTTTGAGTTTTTTTCTCAAAAATTTGACTTTGACTTAACCACCAAGGTCCAAGGGTGAAAATTTTATTGAAATATACAATATTCCCTTTGTGGAGGACATTTAAAAATCGACTCTTTTTTTTTTTTTTTTGAATAAAGACTATTTCTATTAATATGAAAAAAAGAGATATTTACAATGAGGTCGCAGCCTCAGAGGGTGAGTGACCCAGCCTTCGACAGAAGAAACAGTACAGAGAGGAGCAGCTGAACATGTATGTGTGCATCGTTACAACCCTGAAAAGAACTGTTTCCAGTTAACTATTCCTTGCAAGCAAAAAAGCGCCTAGTAGAGGACATTTACAGCCTGAGTATTCTTCGGCAACATTGAAACATCCACCGGCATTCCCAAAAAATTGAAACATCCACCAGCGTTCCCAAAAAATTGAAACATTCACCAACATTCCCAAAAAGACTTGCGGAGGTCGGATAAGGAGCTGACCGAAACTTGCAGCTTGACCATACAACATCGAAAAGACAGTAACAGAGATTATAAAACAAAACTTAGACCTTGGAGGCGACGCAGCCAGACTGCATAGAGGAAGAAATTACTCATGCGGTATCGGAGGGTCGGTGCCCCGCTTAGCTTGAGTATCTGGTGCAGCGACCCAGGTGACATCTTCATCGCCTTCCGCTCCGCCTTCTGTAGGGGTGACGAGATGAAGAATACCAAAATCGTGCTGAATAGGACTGCAAACAATAACTTCTTCCTGAGGCGGAGTGCGTTGACGGGTGGCATCCTCGGCGGCAGGGGAGTCCTCCTGCATGTGTTCGGCGGTGAACTTCGGTTCTTCCCCTTCTCCCTGAGCCAGACTTTCCTCCGGAGATGGGGTGGAAGAAGAGCTAATCGGGTCCTCATGCAATTCGGCCTCTTTCGCTACCAGAATGGTAGTCGTAAAGGTTATCACGCGCTGGTTCAGACGACTGCGGAATGTGAAGCGGGAAGTCTGGAAGGAGGAATTTGGGACAGGTCTGGATGGATTTTGGGGGGGTGAAGACGGAGAGGCAGAGGAAATTGGAATGATGAGCGGAGAAGGGGATTGCAGGGCTCAACCTCTGGGAGCCGAAGAGCCTCCTTTGTGCGGAACTCCTCTGCTTCGAGGCATTGTGAGCACCTGTTTGCGATTGTGAAAACCGAACAACGGAGAGTTGGGGGACGGGGAAGAGGCTTGCGCAGCAGTCGCAACCTCAAGAAGAAGAAACCTACACTTAGACTTGCCAATGCTCCGAGACAGGAAATGCCAATGGCGGGGAGGGAGCTGGGCGGTTATAACGTTGCTGGACCTCATGATCGGCCTGCTCTGAGGCGTAAATGCCACTGCATTCCACTGAGCTCCATTAATGCCTGAAGGTACCATAATAAACGTGCACATTAACCCAGGATCGTTCCTCTGCTGTGAGATCTGCCTATTTAAATGCGACCAGGTGGCCATCCAGCTGACGAGAGGGAGTTATACGTGCTGGGCACGCGCTCGAAAATCACCCGCATCCGGGTTAAAAATCGACTCTTTTAAGACCCACAATTTTTTCTATTTGGAGAATTTATTTTCTTAAGACAATTCAATTTGACTCTAATTAATTAATTTTCTGGCTTAGGATTTAATTTTATTTTGTCAGAAAAATTAATTAATTTACACATGAGGGGATTAATTATTTTTCCAACCCTCTAATACATAAGATTTTTTATTTACAAGACTCAGAGGCAATACAGATTTGGCTTAAACCTTCAAAACACATAACCCATATGCGACATAATATGATCTAGTAAACCAAGTGATTTGTAATAAAATAATTAAGCCAACTAGCGTAAATTATTCCCAAACCACTTTTACATCAAACTCGACTAAAAACACTAATACTCACCTAATAGTTCGACAATAAATTTCACCCTACCTTTGGGGTTTAACCTAGAGGGAATTTTTTTTTTTTTGGATTAGCCGTGTCTAGAAGCACAGGTAATCAACGAGGTTAAAAAATCTCATAGGATGGAATTCGTCATCAAATTATAGGCTTACCTAGGTTGTTACATAGGCTCAAGGTTTTACTAAGATCATTTACAATATACAACTTGCAAGAATGAGATGACCATGACACATGGACCGCTGATATGTGATCTGATCCTTGTTGAAAAAGTTGGTACTTCCGCTTCCCTAGAACTTTGACAATTTGAGTGCAACATCGGCTCCATATGGGGACACGTTGCTTCTAAGAAGTAATGTGACAATCCCAAAATCCTGCATCCAAGGAAACAAAAGTCCATGAAATAGATATACATTCAACATCGAAATCATCTTGCATATATAGAAAATACCGCTAAAATAGAAAATCTACTCTAACAAACTGAAATATAAAAAACATAATATAAATGCGTGAAATAAACTATTTAATGATATGAAGTAAAAGGGGAATAAGGTTAGAGATACTATAGAAAACTATGTCCATGGCATCAGATGTCATCTCTGTAGTACAACTTCAACCTCTGCGCATTCGTTGGTAGGTCCACAAGATCACCTTCCAAAGTGTTGAGATAGAAAGAATTGGCTCCAATGATCCCTTTGATAGTATATGGTCCCAACCACAAACTGCCAAAATTTCCATGGTTGCCGGGTTTCTCATTTCTACGATCCCATAATAATACAATATCACCGACTTGTAAAGATCTGTTTCGTGAAGACTTGTCGAATCCTTCCTTTGTTTTGGCCTGGCTCTGGCATATGTTATCAAAAGTGTTCTCGCGGGCTTCATCAAGTTCCTTTATTTGATCTATTCCTTTCTAAACTGTGTCTTTATCCTCTGTAAATTGCTGAAGGAGCTGATAAGCGGGAAGCTTTAGATGAACAAGCAAAGTTACTTCCAAATCATAAACAAGCTCAAAAGGACTTTTTCCAATAGCCCTCTTCTTTGTGATTCTATCAGCACATAATGCATATTTGATCTTACTGTCCCAAGATCGTTTATTATCCCCACATATCTTCTTAATGATGGTTATTAAATTTTTATTGCTTGACTCAGCCATACCATTTCCTTTGGGGTAATAATTGAAGAATGAGACAAAATAATGCCATACTTGAAACAAAAAGAGGAAAACTTAGAAGAGTTGAAAGCTTTGGCATTGTCAGTTGTGATCTTGGTTGGAACACCAAATCGGGTAATGATATGATTTTCAATGAAATCCATAACAACTTTCTCAGTAGCATGCTTTGTCAGAATGGCCTCAACCCACTTTGTAAAATAATCTGTTGCGGTTAGTAACCATGATTAACCATTACTAGAGTTTTGATTGAATTTACCAATGAAATCCAACCCTGACTACTGAAAGGGGGGTTCTGCTATAACTGGCTGGAGAGGCAAGGCTGCTAATTTCTGCTACCTTGTAAAAAGCTGACATTTCTGGCATCTCCTGACATTTTTATGCACATATGAAAAAATGGTGGGCCAATAATATCCTACACACAAAATCTTGTGGGTCGTGGTTTTCACTACAAATGTTCCCCACAAAATCCTGCATGGAACTCGGTGATGAGCTTCTTAGCCTCATCTTCATCAATGCATCTGAGTATTATGCCATCCGGGTTTCTCCATCCAAGTCCATCCTTCAAGATACAATATTTGGATGCTTTTAATCTGAGAGCCCTCCTCTCATGGGCTACCAAATAATCAGGACAAGTCAAGTTTGTCAAATAATAGATGACGTCCTTATACCATTCGATCCTTTCCAGCGTCTGAAGTTTGGGAGATATAGAAGGCTGAACAACTTCATTCTGGCAAACCATCTCTAAGGCTTTCTCATTACTTTTCGCTAACATTCGAGCTAATCCTTGACCTTTGATGAGCTTAGTTGGTAAAATTTCAAGATCATATTCTTGAATCTTAATTACCAACTTGGCATGCGTTCCCAAGCAATCAGCGTGAGTTAAGATATCTTTGATAGCCGAGTGTGGAACAAATGCAATAATTTTTTAATAACCCACATATGTCCTGAAATGCTTAAGAGATTTGACCAATGCACCTTGTTGACCACTACATTTCAACGACCCACAGCAGTACACCCATTTTTTTCACAAGAGGGATAACACCTGATTGATGTGTTCGTGCCGTACACCTATCATCATCAGCCTAATCATTATGTTATAATGTAAACCCATTCTTCATGTATATGATGTAAATAATCTCAACAGATCCATGTTGTGTATGTAATTGCCTAGGTAAACCTACTTTTCTGGTGACGATCTACATTCCGAGATGTTTTTTGTCTCACCGATCCATTCTCAGATGTTCGACAGAGTTTTCCTTCAATCTTAACCCGAAGCCGGAATGAATTTTGTCACTGGGATCTTAGGCAAGTCCTAGTGTTCTAGATCGTGTCTATGTAAAAGTGATTTGAGAATAATCCTAACTATTTGGTAAGGTTATTTTATTACAAATTGTTTGGTCTGCTGGATTATATTTGTGTCGCAAAAATGGGTAGTCTGTGAGGGTATATTACAAACGGGTTTTCTCCCTTGAGATGTAAAAAATATGAAAAGCATGATGTAAAGTGTCTTGAGGGTTGGAAAAATAATTTATCCTCTCATAGGTTAATTAATTAATTTTTTTGGCCAAAAATTAATTAAAACCCTAAGCCATAAATTTAATTAATTTTAGGTCCTAGTTAAATTTAAACTCTCAAAAGGCAAAATTCGTCGGTCCTTAAAAATCAAAATTTAAAAGGTCCCAAGACTAAGATAAATTAATTATTTTGCTAAATTTTAAGCCTTTGGTCCCTGGGGGTTAAGTCAAAGTCAAATTTTTAAGGAAATTAAAAGTTTGAGTTAATTAAAATGCATTAATTGAAACATTTGAATTTCCTCAAGAATTTAAAATTTCGACGGATAAGATTAATTTTTTTTTTTGATTCTCATCAATGGTCGAGATTGCTTTGACGAGGACCACTCAAACTAGCCGTTGGAGGATTTATCTTTAAATAGGAAGTCATTTGTCAGTCGAATCATCCAACCTTTGAGTTGTGTGCTAAGCGAAAAACTCTCGTGTAATCTTTTTTGAATAATAAAGAAAGACTTTGGGGTTAGTCTTCGCCGGTGTTATTCTTCATGGAAATACTGTAAGATGTGTCGTGTTTTCATGCATAATTTCCTTTTAACCATTGATGAGAGCTTCTGAAGAGGGATTTGAGTACAAGTATCTTGCTCAGTTGCTATGGTTTAAGTGATAATCTAAATTTTGAATGTAATAGCAGGTATCTCTATTTATCTGAATTTTATTATCATTTTCTCACTCTATTTTGATGGTTGAATTGAGTTTTGCAGGAAAGTTTTGATTTTTTAGATCATCGGGCGTTCAGGGAAGTTTTCAGTTGAACCAACTAACTTCCAATCCATGTTTTTTGAAGAGCCCAACTTAATTTGATCCCAGGCTTATCATAATAATTTTACTGGTGACGCATGAAGGGCTTCAAGCTAAGCACCTCCTCTAAAATATTAATTTTTTTTTTTTTAATGTGCGAAATTGATGAATCTGGCTATTGAGAGCCTTAGATTATCAGATCTGGGATGGGAGTTGGACTCACACTCCTAAGATCTGTTAGATCTGCCATTCCTGTGCATAGATTTGTAATTAATTTTTGGTTTTATGACTTGGGGCTTTTCTGGGTTTTAATTTTATCATTGTATATATCATTTGGGTGTTTTCTTGTTATCGTGAAACTATAGAATTGAAGAAAAAATCTGTATAGAGTCCAGATCTAGGCCCTAGAGGATAAGATCTTGATCTCTGGGGTTCATCAACATCATTTTGCAGGAATATTATTCAGCCTTTTGTAGTCTAGGGGTTTAAATTTAAAGTTTTTTAATCTGGAATTTTTTTAAGGGTTTCATTGATAAATCTGAAGTAGAATTAACATTTTCTAGAAATTTTTGCAGTTTTTTGGCTACCATTTGTCTAAGTTTATCGTTTTGCTGGCTGGGTTTTCGTCTCGCTGCAAAATTTCAATTTTTTTTCTTGCAAGACCCACAACATTTTGCTACCTGCCTGCATTCCCCTTAAACCCTTGCTGCCCTCCATTGCTACCACCGAACCCTGTGATTTCTCATCCTCTGGCATAAAATCTGCTGATGCCATTCTGCCTGCAATTCGAGTGTCCATTCCCACTGCTCTCATCTGTCTGCAACATCCTTCATTCCCTCACCGGCTCAGATCCGTACCCTTTCCTCGCTGCACCATACGCTGCCTTTCTTCCATAAATCTGCAACCCTCGGTCTGCAGAAAGTTTCATCTCTTCCTTGGCCCAATCTGTCACACCCTTTTCTCTCCTTGACCTGCGTCTCTCGCTACAATCCGCAACTCCACATCCGCATACTTGCAAAACAAATCTGCCAACCCATAGTCCTCTACTTTGTATCCTTCTCTTCATGCGTTTATCTCCTCCAATCCCTCACTTGCGTCTTTATCCGTTGTTCTATCATCCCGCTGCCATCTTCTCTTTCTGTCGTCGTCCAAGCCTCCGTCGCCTTGCAAGATAGCAAAACACTTTTTTTTTTCTTAAGTTTCATTTGTGTGTATTTATGTTTTAACCGAAGTGTTAGGGTTAGTTTATTTTTCGACTTTTTCATTTTTGTATTATGTATGTATTAGGTTAGGTCTTATTTCTATCTAGTTTAGGTTAGTTTGATTAGTTAGATTCTATCTATTATATATATATATATATATATATATATTATTTCGATTTTCTGTTTTCACTTTTATTTAATTTTTAATTGATTTATTTTTGTTTCATTTCTTGTTTTTTTTTTTAATTTAATTTCATTTAAAATCTAAAACATTAAAAAAAAACAAATTAAAAATGTTTTTCCCTTTTTCTTTGTGATTATTTATTTATTTTGAATTTTTATTTTTTACAAAATTCAAAAAATATAAAATTTCTAAAATCTAGAAAATCTAAGAAATCTAAAAAAAATATTAAATTATTTTTGTGATTTTGAGATTGAGAAATTTCTAACTAGGTGGATCGAAATACACCATGTAGGATTAATTTTACCATAGTAAAATCACTTTCACCATGGGAAATATAAAATAAATTAAAGGGATTTGCACTTTCACATTAAAAATTTTAATATGGCCTATGGCCCATTAAAATTTTAATTTTTAACCCTTTGATTCATTTTTCCGTCACATTAAAAGATTTTGATTTTTTCATCCAAATAATTGCCTAAGGAATAATTAAATTTTTAATTTAAAGTTCCTTGGTGTTATTTGGTGATTAAATGCAATTTTTATGATTTTTCTATGGTCAAGGTGCGATATATGTTTTAAATCATATTGACTGTTGGAGAAAGTTAATAAATTCTAGATTTGGATCATTATTGAAAATTATTTTAAATCTAGATTATCCTGCATGTTAAAGTTTTGAGTATTTTACAATAATTGTTCACGATCGTCTCTCTGCCACATTTATAAGTTTTCTCTCGATAACTTGTTTTATTTAGTCTATGGTTAATTCAAATATTAAAGGCACTGGTTTGTATTTATTTATGTCTTGTGATCGTGTCTGATCTTAATCTATCTATCTTAATTGACCTAGACTTGCTTTAAATTCATCAAGTTGTTCATCCTCAAAAATCAACTAGAGCCTATGTTCCACAAACTACCCTCATCCATTTACCTTAGGGACTACCCCCCTTGACTTGTCTAGGCGGAGTGAGTAAGGATTAGAGTGACAACCTTTACTCTGAGCGTTGTCGCGGTGCCTAGACACTTTATGCGACAACACACCTGCTTTTCCATGATGTTATGCTTTAATTTTGAGTTATGTAATGACTTACTCATGAAGGCAATTGGTTGTTCATGCCCATCATTGTTCTTCTGCAATAGAACACCTGCAATAGTATCTTCAGAAGCAAATGAAAAGATCATAAAATATTTTGAATAATCTGGGGTAACTGTTGATTTGGGGTAGCATCAGGTGTGCGCTAGCCACGAAATTTGGTGGAAAGGTTGGGGCACATGAGATTTCCAATACCCAGAAAGGGTTTGGGCAGATTCTAAACAGATCAGGAGATATTAAAATAATTAATATTTTTAATGGAGTTTCTAAGCCTAAACTTAGGGAAAATAAAATATTAATGTGTATTAATATGAATCTGTGTTAGAATGGTCCAAAAGAATGGATCAAGCGAGATCTAATCTTAGCTGTTGATTAGGGACTTAATCTCGCTCGTTGATATATCAACAGGAAAAGTATAAGAGGAGGCTTGAGGGTCACTTAGAGAGGACACACCAGAGTGATCAGTCATTCTATTCTCTAGAGCGGGGTTTGCTAAGAGAGGTAGAATTAGTGATTGCGAGATGCAGCTGAGGGGCATTTGAGTACAAAGAGACAGAGAGACAGAGATGGTGTTGGGAGAGCAATGTAGTAGCCAAGGAGAGTGACGTAGAGCCAGCCAGGGATCACGCAGAGGCATCTGGGCGCTGCGCAGAGCCTCAGAGAGGCCAGCGTCGTTGACACAGAGGGCTGACGCAGACCCATCCGGGGTGACGCAGAGCCAGCGCGAGGTAGAGAGGGGCTGATGCAGTCCAAAGAAAGGCTGATGCTGTGGTTTCTGGGGTAGATTGGTGCTGAGTAGCTGCTAGAAGGATTATCCGGGGTTTCAACCAGTAGATTTGTCAGAAACCGAGAGGTATTACTGCCAAGGAAATTCTCTGTTGGGTAGGCCAGTTTCGGCACCCAGATTGTACTCTGATATTGCTTAATAAGAAAACCCTCAGGTAACTGCACCGATTTTCCGACATTGGGTTTTTCCGGGGACATTAGTCCAAAAATAATGGTGTCATATGGCGTGTTTGTTTCTATTTCTTTTAGTTGTTGATCTGTAATATGTTGAGCATGCAATAGTGTTTATTTTCAGTATTTACATTGTAAATGACTTGTTAAGGAAAATAACAAGTGGGTAGGAATAAATCAGATAAAGTGCATGGAGGGTTTCTAACTAAGTAAACTTAGAAACTTTAACATGGTATTAGAGTGTGATTGCAATCATAGGAGGACTAAAGGACATCAGCCGAACGGAGCAATAGCAGCAGAAAACAGATGTCCCGAGGTAACATAAGTTGTTTCTAGCAGAGCAGCAAGAAGGAAGGGCGACGTAGTTGGCTGAGGAGGCCGGGTTGTTGGTGCCAGGACTGCGTAGAGCCTAGGAGCTCTCACCTTCAGGTTGTTGGGGTTTAGAAGGCTGCGGGAATATTGCAGAGTGGAGCTGGTGAGGTACTGTAGTCAGAATAGTACCTGACAGAGCAAGGACAAAGGAGTTGCTACCGAGGGTTTCTAGCCGAGGAACCCAGATCAGTGGTGCGGTTGCACAAGACGATTAGAGTAGGGGGCGTCTCGACAACGGAAGAAGGATTTCCATGAGGAAAATCAGGACTCAGAGGGAGTCCAGAAAAGAACTTCCAGATGGGAAGTAGAGACTCAGAGGAGTCGAACAGAGAACTTCCAGGAGGGAAGTAGAGGAGCATCATGGCACTACACAGAGTAAGAGACCAGGATAGACTGGACGAAGCGTCAAACTTCGAAGTCTGGAAGGCCAAAATCTTATCCGTACTTGACAGGAATCGTGTCAAGAACTTCGCCTTGAAGGTAATAGCTATCCCAGACGACCCCAATGATAATGCCAGGTACGAGGAGGTGATGGCGAGGGCCAAGAGCATTATCCTTGATGGGGTCAAGGATCATGTAGTACCACACATAGCCAAGAAGGAAACAACATTTGAGATGTGTGAGGCTCTTAAGAAGCTGTACCAGCATACTTTTGTGCAGAGAAGAATGCTGCTTGAGAATCAGTTGAGGTTGTATCAGATGAAGAAGGGAGAAACGATTGACACCTTCCTCGGAGGACTGAATGAGATCTGAGATTATTTGATTGCTATAGGGGCGACACCGGATCAGGATCTGATGGTGAGGACATCCCTGAATGTTGTCTCAAAAGACTGGGAAGTATTTGTCCAGAGTATACTGGGCAGAGGGACACTTCCACCTTGGGACGAGATGTGGGCAACTCTTCGCCAGGAAGAGATCAGACGACAGTCGAAGACAGGTAGCAGCAGCAAGGGGATCAAAGTCAAGCAGGAAGAGGAAGACGTGGCCCTAGCATTTGAGGGAAAGCAGGAGAAGCAGGAGAAGCAGAAGAAGAAAGATCTCTCCAAGATCAAGTGCTTCCACTATGGGGAGTTGGGTCATTGTACGACCCAGTGTTCGAGGAAGAAGAGCAAGGGAGAGTCTTCCGAGACTAAGGTAGTGCCAGCACGGGTAGAGAAGGAAGTTTTGACAGACGATGATTGTGCCATGAGTGCACATGCACCACTTGAGCGGAAGTGGGGAGACATCAAGCTGTATTCAGGCAAACTATAGGCGATGAGGGGCCGGACCTTCGAGGTACCCAGCCTCTTGGATTAGACCTTGCTACGGGATCCCCGAAGAGGAGTAGCAGGACTGGCTGAGTCGAGTAGAGACGAATGCGGATGGAGCGGCAAAGAGAGCTACAGTGCAGGAGTCCCAAGACAGCGCGAGGCTAGTAGGCTGCAACAGTGCGAGAGGCACAAGAGTGTTGCACCAATGCAAGATGGCACAGAGAGGTGTGCAACGGTGCGAGATGTAGGGAGTTGTTGCAGCAGCGCAGAGGTCAAAGAGGGAGCACTTGTCAGCGGCAGAGGGAGCTTCAGCATCAGTCGGTGTCTCTAGCCCAACATGGAGGTTATATTAGGAGATCAGTTACTTACTTCTCAGTAACTGAGTTGCAGTGCAGTAGTGGGCAGCGTGATCCAACATGATGAGAGGAGGTGCAGTGCGAATGTAGTGCTGGGAGAAAGGACCAGTAGCAGCACGGATGCAGAGGGAGATGTCGTACAGATGCAGCAGTGGCAGTGGCAGAACCATGGGCAACAGTACAGAATGCAGCAGTGCAGAGGATGTTGGGCAGGAAGGCCTAGCATCAGCATAGGTATCGATGTTGGATGATCAGAGTAATACTCAGTAAGGAGTATTGCTAGAGCACAGTGCTCGCTAAGAGGGAGTGTTGATTTGGGGTAGCATCAGAGGTGCTCTAGCCACGAAATTTGGTGGAAAGGATGGGGCATATGAGATCTCCAATACCCAGAAAGGGTTTGGGCAGATTCTAAAGAGATCAGGAGATATTAAAATAATTAATATTTTTAATGGAGTCCCTAAGTCTTAACTTGGGGAAAATAAAATATTAATGTGTATTAATATGAATTTGTGTTATAATGGTCCAAAAGACATGGATCAAGCCAGATCTAATCTTAGCCGTTGATTAGGGACTTAATCTCGGCCATAGGTCATCGGTTGAAATCCCCCGTGGGTACTTAGGTTAGTCTTAACATAGAAAAAAAAATATGAATCTGTGTTATAATGGTCCAAAAGACATGGATCAAGCCAGATCTAATCTTAGCCGTTGATTAGGGACTTAATCTCGGCCATTGATATGTCAACAGGAAAAGTATAAGAGAAGGCTTGAGGATCACTTGGAGAGGACACACTAGAGTGATTAGTCATACTATTCTCTAGAGCGGGGTTTGCTAAGAGAGATAGAATTAGTGATTGGGAGATGTAGCTGAGGGGCATTTGAGTATAGAGAGATAGAGAGGTAGGGATAGTGCCGGGAGAGCAGCGTAGTAGCCAAGGAGAGTGATGCAGAGCCAACCAAGAATCACACAGGTCCATGCAGAGGCAGCCGGGAGCTGCGCAGAGCCTCAGATTGTACTATGATATTGCTTAATAGGAAAACCTTCAGATAGCTGCACCGGTTTTCCCACATTGGGTTTTTCCGAGGACATTAGTCTAAAAATAATGATGTCATATGACGTGTTTGTTTCTGTTTCTTTTAGTTGCTAATTTGTAATATGTTGAGCATGCACTAGTGTTTATTTTCAATATTTACATTGTAAATAACTTGTTAAGGAAAATAACAAGTAGGTAGGAATAAATCAAATAAAGTGCATGGAGGGTTTCTAACTAAGTAAACTTAGAAACTTCAACACTAACCGAGACAAGAGCTTTGGCAGTGGCATCCTTAATATCCTGAAATCCCCTTTTACCCTCTTCCTTCCAAATAAATTTTGCATCTTTCTTTAAGAGGCATTGTATAGGTTTAGCAATCTCATCATAGTTGGGAATCAATACCTTGAGAAAATTTGTTTTACCAAGGAAAGAATGAAGGGACTTAAGATTATGAGGTAATGGAATTTGTTGAGTAGCCTCAACTCGCTCAGAAACAATCTTGATGCCATCTTTGGAAATGATATGTCCCAATAATTTCCCTTCGGTTACCCCAAAAACAGACTTGGATGGGTTTAATGATATGTCAAATTCACGACATTTGTTAAAAATCTGCCTTAGATGGTTGATATGAGCTTTACCATCCTTAGAGAAAATGATGAGGTCATTCTGATAGATTTCAATGATTTTGCCAATTAATTACTTGAAAGCATAATCCATGGCCCTCTGAAAATTAGCCCCTACATTTATTAACCCGAAAGGCATTATGAGATATTCAAAAGTACCCCAAGGTGTGGTGAAGTGGTCTTATGATGATCTTCATCTTTAACCCAAACTTGGTTATAATCGGAAAAAACATCTAATAAAGACATCATACCAAACCCAGTTATTCTTTGCAGCATATTATCCATGTTGGGTAGTGGATAATTATCTTTTTTACAAGCCAAGTTAAGATATCGAAAATCCACACATAATTTGATAGTACTGTTCTTCTTTCTAACAATAACCAATTTTGAGCACTAAGATGAATGTCGAGTTTGTATGATGATACCAGCAGCAAGCATTTTCTGCAATTCTTTCTGAACCAGAGGAGCTAACTTAGGATTTATTTGCCTAAGCCTTTGCTTGAATGGTTTGGCCTCTTCATCTTTCAAAGAAATAGTATGATGAATAACATCCTTTCGATATCCTTTGAACTCATCATAGGAAAAGGCTAAAACATCACGATATTTGATAAATAATTCAACTAAACTTTCCTTTTTCTCTTTAGAAGTTCCTTTACCAATTATAACCATCTTTGGGTTCTCAGGAAAACCAATATTGACGTCAATGAATTCCCCAGGATCCAACTTCTTTTCATCATTATTTTTGGTTGCATTGCTTCTGTCAAAGTGTTGTTCCATGGCCACCATGTTTACCACGGTGGGATTTGCCACATTTTTTTTGCCTTCAGAAGTTCCTTACCCAATTTTAACCATTTTTGGCTTCTTAGGAAAACCGATATTTACCTCAATGAATTCCCCAGCATCCAACTTCTTTTCATCATTCTTTTTGGTTGCATCGTTTTTGTCAAAGAGCCATTCCATGGCCACCATGTTTCCCATGGTGGGATTTACCACATCCTTTCTTCTAAGTTTAGATCCTTCTTCCTCAGAGCAAGATTGGAAACTTTCGAATTCGTCTAAGTCATTTACGAAACAAACAATTTGCTTTGCTTTTCATCATCAAAAACTTGCTAATGTTCCACATTCTCAGGAACAGATGGTCTGAAAATGACTTCCATTCTGGCTCTATTCTTTAGTAAATTATCAAATCGAGGCATTCTGATTAAACTATGGTAACTGTTATTATATGCAAATTCTACTAAAGTACTTTTCCCAATGTGATTGCTAGTCCATAACATACATTCTTAACATATAATCGAGTACTTGGTTCACCCTTTCTGTTTGTCCATCAATTTCAAGATGATAAACTGTACTTAAATTTAATTGAGTTCCTAAGGTTCACTGCATACAAGTCCAAAATCTTGAAGTAAATCGTGAATCTCTATATAATATAATCTTCTTAAGTACTCCATGAAATCTTATAATTTCATTTATAAATACCCGAGTTTTTTTTTTCCAAGGAAAAAAACGAACTTTTTTATAAGCAATAAAAAATTTACAAGCATATGTGGAAACATTCTGGCTCTTCCTGAGCTCTATGAGTCCTTTCCAGTCCTCAAGGGGAGAAAAAATCATCTCCTTGAAACTGTCATGTCCAGTCAAAAAGATGTAAGCACAAACATAGCTTACTTTTTTCCATTGCTACGCTGCCTTTATCCAGGCAGCCTTTGTCCATACAAACAGCTTATACAGTCCATATCGAAAAACAAAAATATAATGACAACTGGGCCTCCGACCAGGAAAACGTATAAATACCCGAGTTACGCCAACAAATTCGTAAGTATCTTTTACGGGAATAAAGTTAATTTATCCACCACAATCAGAATGGCATTATGCCTTTGTGGAGTGAGAGGTAGGTCGACGATAAAATACATAGAAATTATTTCCCATTTGGTCATTGGAATGTCGTGCTTTTGTAGGAGACTTGCTGGATGACAATGGTTAGCTTTCACTTGCTGACATTCGAGACATTTTGCAACAAATTGGACAATACCACGTTTCATGCCTGCCCAAAAGAAGAGTTCCTTTGTATCAACATACTTTTTCTTTACACCAGGATGTGCACGATACAATGCATGGTGGGCTTCCTTAAGGATGGTGTTTCAGAGATCCCTCCTATTAGGTATATACATCCTTCCATGGAATTGCAAAATTCCATCATCTTCGAGTTCATATCCCTTAAACTTAGATTTTTTTGGATTTTTATTATCAAATCCGGATCCTACTTTCAAATACCAACTGTCTTTCAAGAGATGTTCTAATACTTTTTTCCTCAAGTCTACTTTGATAGGTATGAGGGAAAATATTTGTGGGCTTCTACTTAAAGCATTTGCCACTACATTCTCTTTTCCTTTAATGTATGGAATTCCAAAGTCATACTCACTTCATAATTCACTCCATCGTCTTTGCGTAACATTCAAGTCTCTTTGGGTAAACAAATACTTTAGACTTTGATAGCTGTTTTTTTAGCATAAAGCTTCTTCCTATCAAATAGTGTCTCCATATCTTTAAAGCTATTACTACAACGACTAACTCTAAATCGTGTGTGGTGTAAAGTTATTCATGAGGCTTTAATTTTTTTGAGGCATACGCTATTACTCCTCTGGCTTGCATTAATACTGCACCTAATCCTTGCTTGGATGCATATTTGTCCATATCAGAGACTCACAAGATTGGTGCACTGGTCAACAATCTTTTAAGTTCAGAAGATGCTCTATGACATTCCTCAGTCCATTCATACCTAAATCCTTTACGTTGGAGGGTTGTGATAAACTTTGCAATTTTTGAGAACCCTTCTACAAACTTTCGATAATATCTGGCTAAACCCATAAAACTTCGCACTTCATGCACATTCTTTGGTCTCGACCACTCCATGATTGCTTTTGTCTTCTCAGGATCTATTGAGATCCCTTCACTAGATATAATATGACCCAAGCAATGAATCTTCTTATGAAAGAAAGAACACTTGGATAACTTTCCATATAATTGGCATTCTCTGAGGTAGATAGTACTATCCGCATATGTTCTTCATGCTCCTTCTGATTTTTGGAGTAGATGAGAATATCATCTAAAAAGCCCTGTACAAACTGGTCGAGATATTTGCGGAAAACACTATTCATTGTGAAAATTCCTTAAACCTGGGAATTCCTACTGCAACACTGATGATATTTCTTCTACTTGTCAGATTTACATGAACAAGTTATTTGCAGTTTCCTACGACAAACATTGAAATACATACATTGCATCCTGCACCAATTAAATAATATGACGAAACAAGAAACTGAACACTAGAGAAAGATACACACAAATGGCACAGTTGTTTTTGGACAAACGTCTCCGGAAAAATCCAATGCAGGAAAATCGATGCAACAGATCTTAGGGTTTTTATTATTAAGCTGACGTATTTATGAATACAACTACTAGATGCCCTCCCGACAATCCAGTTACAGAGAAAATCACTTAGCGGAAGAAATTGGTGAGATTACCTCACTCTACACTGAAAGTCCCGGCTGATCCGGCAGCTGAACCACGAGTTCCCTGACTACTTCTGCGTTGCCCCTGTGTGGGCCCAGTGTCAGCCTCTAAGGCCCTACATCAGCTGAACATAGAATATATCTGCCTTCAGAAGCCTTTTCCAGCCCTCCGGCTCATAAATGCCAACCTCCTCAGCAAAATCAAACTTCTGCACTGGAGGCCTCTGCGCTGCTTTGCGTGGGGCCTGCGTGAGCCCTTCCCGGCTCTGCGTCATCCTCTCTGCCCTCTGCGCTTCCTCCTATGTGTGTCTCTCTGCCTCTTTGCTGAGTATTCTTGGCTCCAGAGAAGATCCTCCAACCAAAACTCCCTCTTCCCCTCTCTGCAAAAGCTCACTTCGAATTTATTTTCCGACGGCTGCTTTGCTTTAAAAATTCGATCCTCTGAACTCTCTGTGTGTCTTCCAAATGACCCTCAAGCTTCCTTAATTAATCTCCTTGTTGACTGTTGAAATTTGGTACCGGAGGACAGGTGGTTCCCTCAGGCTTTGATCTTTGGCCTAGGGAAAAGTGTCCAAAAGATTTTAATTTTTCTCCTAAAGTGACTTTATAATTTTTTATAAAGTTAAAATCTAATTTAAAAGTGACTTTAAGTGATAAAATTACTAAGTCTAATTTTAAAGTGAATTTAATAAAGTCAATGAAAAATTAGAAAGGAAAAGTGACTTTGGAAATAAATGACTAAGTGGGTCTTTATTAAAGTGGGTGAATTAAAAATAGAAAGTGAGATTTAAATGTGCATTTAATCTCAGCCATTGATCTAAATATATTTCAGCCATTGGATTTAGAGATCACCCAAAAGTCACTTGGATCACCCAAAAGTCACTTAGAGTTATATTAAAGGAGGAAAAGGAGGAAAAGATCATTCATTTTTTCATGAGCAGATTGAGAGAAGGAGAGCAAAAGAGCAAGGGAGATTTCTGGACAAGAAGGAGAAAGAGGCAGCAGTTTGGCACACATACCAGGCAGCTCTTCAGCAAAGTCAGAACAGCAGAAAGACAAGCAGAACAGCAGCAAGAACAAGCAGAAAAAAAGCTGATTTTTTTTGTTGAAAACTGAGAAGTTTCAGGTGGTCCGTTGGGCTGAAAACGGATAAGTTTGCTTGCTGAAAATAAAAATTATTTTGCTGTAATTTTTGCTGAAATTTTCTTCCTGTAAAAAGACATTTTTCAGAAATAAAGAAGAGCTCTCAAACTGGTTTTCCCCACGAGTTGTAGGGGGTTTTTCCAGGGTCACGTTGACCAAAAATATCAGTGTTTTAATGTGTTTT
>APFE030812927.1:0-11890 GCA_000404065.3 Pinus taeda | reverse complement strand
GTTGGGAGGAGGTTTCAATGGATTTTATCACAGGTTTACCCAAGTCTGAGGGAAAGAGTGTCATCATGGTGGTAGTTGACAAACTTACCAAGTATGCACACTTTTGTGCATTATCACATCCATTTAAAGCCAGTATAGTTTCTATTGCATTTATGGAAAAAATTCAAAACCTCCATGGAAACACAAAGATTATTGTAAGTGACAGAGATCCCATTTTCACGGGAAATTTTTGGACAAATTTTTTTTCTTGTCTTGGTACATAGTTAGCTCATAGCTCGTCTTATCATCCTCAATCTGATGGGAAATTAAGATAGTAAAAAAATGTTTGGAAGGATATCTTCGTTGCTTTGTATCTAATAAACAGACACAATGGGTCAAATGGTTGCCTCTGGTTGAATGGTGGTATAACACTTCCTTCCATACAGCAACAAAAATGACCCCATTTATGGCACTTTATGGGTATCAGCCACCATCCATCACATCATATTTAAGAGAAAATTCTAAGGTTCAAGCAGTGGAACATCAACAACAAGTCCTCCAACTCTTAAAGGATAACCTCGTGTTGGCACAAAATAGAATGAAACAACAGGCAGATCAACATCGCAGTGAAAGAAGTTTTGATGTAGGTGATTGGGTATTCCTACAGCTACAACCATATAAGCAATGTCCCTCAAGCAAGCTAAGAAGGATAATAAATTATCACCAAAGTATTATGGTCCATACAAGGTGTTGCAAAAGATTGGTACTATGGTATACAAATTGGAGCTTCCTGCAGCATCTCGATTGCACCTAATTTTCCATGTTTCATGTTTAAAGAAGGTTATAGGCGACAAGCTCCCAGTTCAAACAATATTGCCAGAACCTGACAAGGAAGGAAAAATTATAGTAGAACCGGAAGCACTCACAGAAACAAGAACTTGATAGCTATGAAATCGATTAATTTCAGAGTATCTTATCAAGTGGATGAACTTATTGACTGAAGATTCCACATCGAAGGATGATAATTTTATACAGAAGCATCTAGAACTACTCAAGTGTTGAGGACAACACTATTTTGAAGGAGAGGGGCATGTTCGGTCCCTATAATACTAGTGATTACCCCTTACTATTGTAGTTGTATCCCTTATTAATATTGTTGTGCCCCTATTGTCCCCATATTGTTGTTACTATGCCCCATAAAATCCCTCTATTGTTATTTTTGTGGCTTTATATTATTATTGTTAGGTCGGCTGGGTTATATTGTGACTCCTTAGACTCCTATATATAGAAAGGAGGTTTTGTCATTCGAATCATCCAAGAATTGTTCATTTAAATAATGTAAAGGAGGTTTCCCCCTTGAAGAGGCTGAATTCTAAGGCGTTGATCTATCATTTCTATCTTTTTCTTGAGCTGGTTCCATAACAAAATGATTGATGAAAGCATTGTTGTTCAAAAAATATTAAGGTCTCTCCCAGAAAAAAGTGAATACAAAGTAAGTGCTATAGAAGAAATGAAGGACCTATGTACTCTCAAGATGGATGAACTTCATGCAATCCTCAATGCCTATGAGATGAGAAAAGGAATCCCAAGTTCCAAAGATTCAGCATTCAAGGCTTCAAAATCAAAAAAGGGGAAGGATGGAATACCAGCAATGATGTCTCTAATGTTGAATCTGAATTGGTGCAATTTGTACAAAGACTAAAGAAAGGATCCAAGCTAAAAAGTAAGAACCCTCTTATTTGTTTCAGTTATGGAAGAATAGGTCATTATGTTGCAAAATGTCCTCATACACATGATAATGATGATGAGGAATATTCAAAAATGAGTATATACAAAAAGAATGGATTTACTAAGAATAATTTCCTCTCTAAATAAGATGAATCTGATGAGGATGAATATGTGGTCATCAAAAAGAAATAATCCAAAGGAATTAATGATGAATCAAATGAAGAAAATTCCTATATTAGAAGCAAGGAAGTACTGTTTATGGCATTCATTGAAGATGATGAGTCAAGACAGGAAATTGAAGAAGATACAAACCAATTACTAATAAGTGCCATTGAATAAAATGAAAAGTTATGAAAGAAGGTCATCTCACTTAAAATAGATAAAGAGGAAGCTAAAATAAAGGAGGATGTCATATATGAAAGACATGAAGCTAAAATAGTATCTCTCATGAAGGAATTGGAATACCCCAAAAGAAGTTAGCAAAGTTCTCAGACACTTGATCACATTCTTAACACTCATAAATCTCAAGGTGACAAGTCTGGGATTGGTTTTAAAGAAGAATCATCAAGCACTAAGGATAATGCAAGAAGTTATGCCGATGTACTTTGAAGAAATCCATAAGAATAAAAATCATATCATTAAAGGTCCATATCAAATCGAAAGAACGAAGAAAGAGAAACTCCAAGAAAGAAGTTTTATTCAAATCATGGCTATTATAACATGGACCAAACTATCTTCCTTGGGCATTGTTAGTATTGTAAAATTTCTAGTCATAAAGCTAAACATTGCATGGCTCATAAGAATGAAGCACCGAGATTGAAGGATCAAAAGATAAACCATGTAGTCTCAAAGGGCAAGGACAAATCAAGACCTTCAACTCTTTCGATCCTTTGGTAAAATTTGATCCAATTTGCTCATTATGTAATGATAATGGACATAACAAACAAAATTGCCCCCTCAAAACAAAAGAAGAAAAAGATGAAAATCCCAATACGAATAAATGTGGTATAGCTCTATGTGCTCACAATGAGGAAAATATTTGACTTGTGGACAGTGGGTGCTTCACACATATGACAAGTGAAGAAAGGAAGTTTGTCTCATTAAAAAAAAAGAAGGAAATGTATCCTTTGGGAGTGGATATGCCAAAATTGATGGAAAAGGAACCATTACCTTTATTAATTGAAGACGAAAGGCTCAAAATGCTTTGCTGGTATATGGGCTCAAACACAATTTCTTGAGTGTTTGACAAATATATGATCAAGGACATAATGTTGTCTTTAACACTAAAAATTTTGAAATAAGAAAATGTTCCCCAGGAGAACTTGTAGTGAAAGGAGTTATAACATCACATAACATTTACATTCTGAAGAAAAATCAAGAAGATAAATGTTATCTAAGTCAAACAGATGAAATTTGATTGTGGCATAAGTGACTAGGGCATACAAGTTGTGATAACTTTAACAATATCAACAAAATCAATGCAGTAAGGGAAATTCTAAATATGTTCAAACCATATCAAGTTGTATGCAACCCATGTCAATATAGCAAGAAAACTAGAACCAACCACAAGACTAAGGAATTATCCACATCAAAACCTCTAGAGATCATTCATGCAGATGTATGTAGGCCAACCAAAACTCCAACACTCCAAGGAGAAAGGTACTTTTCTTTATTTATTGATGACTATACTAGAATGATGTGGGTATATTTCATAAAATACAATTTTGAAGCATTTGGATGTTTTAATGATCTTAAAGCTCTTGTAGAAAATGACAAGGACTCCAAAACTAAATGTCTTAGAACGGATATAGGGGGATAATTCACATCAAAATAATTTGATGAATTATGTAATGAACATGGAATGGAAAGAGAATTCTCTACTGCTAGAAAATCTAAGAAAAATGGGGTAGCTGAAAGGAGAAACTAAACTGTTCAAGAAATGGCAAGAACAATGTTACTAGCAGCTAACTTGTAGCCAAAATTTGGGAAGGAAGCAGTCGGGACAAGAGTTTATACCTTGAATCGAACTCAACTAAGACCAAATAATGAGAATAATCCCTATGAACTATGGAAAGGAAGACCTTCTTCAGTAAAATACTTTAGGATTTTTGGAAGAAAATTCTTTATAAAGATCAATGATGGCTCAGCTAAAAAGTTTGATTCTCAGGTGAAGAAGGAATATTTCATAAATATTCTACCAGAAGCAAAGCTTACAAGTGCTACAATAATCGAATACAGAAAATAGTGGAAAGTATTGATGTAAAGATTGACGAAGGCCTTCCAGAAAATAAAATTGAAGATCATGAATTTGACCCCTTTATTGAAGGAAGTGAAGAGAAAGCTAAAAAGGAGGAAGAAGATCAAGAAAAACAGAAAGAAAAAGAACCATCTCAAACTCCTTCAAAATTGAAATTCCTCCAAAAACATCACCCGGAAGAGTAAATTATTGGCAGTGTAGATGAAGGAATACAAACCTGAAGAAGGATGACAAGTACGTCAAAGAAAAGTGATGTTTCTTTCATATCTATGATAGAGCCAGAAACTTTTACTAAAGCAAGTAAGGATCCTCATCGGGTGGAAGCCATGGAAGAAGAAATGTCTCAAATAAAGAAAAATGAGACATGGGAGCTGGTACCTGATCCAAAGGATAAAAATATAATTGGAACTAAGTGGGTGTTCAAAAAAAAAAATGAATGAAGATGTACAAATCATCATAAATAAGGCAGGACTTGTGCGTAAGGGTTACTCACAAATTGAAGTAATCGATTTTGAAGAAACCTTTGCACCGGTAGCTTGTATGGAAGCTATAAGGATGTTCTTGTCATTTTCTTGATCACAACGATTCAAAGTCTATCAAATGGACGTAAAATCAACATTTCTAAATGGGGAACTCAAGGAGGAAGTATACATGGAGAAATCAAAAGGTTTTGATCTAGTAGAAGGAAAAGACTTTGTATGTAAGTTGAAAAAGGCATTATACAATTTGAAACAAGCTCCTAGAGCATAGTACGCAAGATTGGATCACTATAGACAACAACAAAACCTCAAAAAGGGGGTGGCAGGAAGTAATCTCTATATGAATATGGATAAGGATAAATTACTAATCACTCTTCTATATGTTGATGATCTAATTTTTGCTAGCAATAATGATTAAATGAGCTATGCATTTGCTCAAAATATGTTAAAGAACTCAAAATGTCAATGATTGGTGAGCTATCCTACTTCCTTGGACTACAAGTATCGTAAACCACAACAAGTATGTTTATCTCTCAAACAAAATATCTCAAAGACATGCTTAAAATATATGGAATCGAAGAATGTGCACCTACGAACACACCAATGACAACAAACTGCAAATTAATAAAAGATGATGAATCCCCCGAGTAGATGCAACTCTTTATAGATCAATAATTCGAGCTCTCTTATACTTAACTACCACAATACCTGACATTATGCAAGCGGTGGGAATGGTGGGAATATTACAATCAGCTCCTAAGTAATCCCACATGTTGGTTGTGAAAAGAATTCTTAGATACTTGAAAGGAGCTCATGACTTCGGTCTTTGGTATCCGAGAAGCAAAAATATTACAGTGATAACTTATACTGATGTTGATTGTTCTGGAAGCATGGATTATTGTAAAAGAACCAGTGAAACTTCATTCTTTATGGGAGATTTCGTGGTACCTTGGCTTAGAAAAAAATAATCATCTATATCTCTCTCTATAGTTGAAGTCGAATATATAGTTGTAGCTGACTGTTGTACACAAATACTATGGATGAAGGAAGCTTTGAAGGATGTCAACATAGAAACTAAACAACCAATCACCATCTATTGTGATAACACAAGTGTTATCAACCTTAGTAAAAATCCACTGATGTACTCAAAGACCAAACATATACCAATCAAGTATCATTTTCTCCATGAACAGGTGGTTGAGCAAAACATCAAGTTGGAATATATCAATACTAAGGAACATAGTGTAGATATTTTTGCCAAAAGTCTTCCTCAAGAAGAATTTAAACATCTTCATCAAAATATGGGGGTTATTTCTTTAGCATCACACTAAATTGATTATTAAGATGTCAAATGATAGGGGGAGCAGTTCAACAGGGGGAGTCATGGTGCACTCCTTTGTCATTGATGTCAAAGGGCAAGAGAAGACGAATATTGCCATCAATGACAAAGGGGGAGATTGTTGATATAGATTGTCATTGATGTCAACATGGCAATATTTTGGGATACTAAATGACTATGTTAAGCCAAGTAGAGTAGATCCAACAACAATATGTGAAAACCAGATCCATGAAGAAACAAGAGGATTACATCAGAAGAGTAGAAACATTGGAAGGAGCAAAGAGGAACATGCAGTGGAGAAAAAGCCAACAAGAAGAACTGATACCCCAATCAAAATATTAAACCATGGAAAACCCTTTAAAAGTACACAATGCATCAAAGTTTAACATATCAGCATTATAACATATCGACTGTTTTATCGGCGGGCTTTAACACATGTCATATTTAAATTTGTGATTGTGATTTGAGTTGCAGACCCGACCACTTCAATAAAACATGCCCTAATGTGATATTGGGTTGGCCTTGTTAGAAGTCATATCACCAGTCTTAACGAAATGTCAAACCAAAACCCCTGATTACAATATGTACTATAGACCCGATGGTTCCATTATACTATATCTTATCACATCCAATGTGTCATATCAAAAATCATAATGGGATGTCATAGTCAAAACATTGATTATGATAGTATTGTGAACTGTCGATTGCGATAGAGTGGTGGACCCCAGATCGTCGATTGTGAAAGTTTGGTGGACCTTACAGAGTTATCAAAATAGTTTAATATAATATTGCATCGAGTATGGGAAATCGACAATCAACTAAATTATGAAAATGACTTGTAAAAGACCTCTAAAATTTCTGATTGCGAATTTGGTGATGATGTGGATGTGGGACTTCATGTGGGTACAACCTCTCCTATGAATTTTTTTGTAAATAAACAAGTCTATGAATAATTGGATGAATATTAAGCAATGTATTTCGGTAGAAATCACATAGTATAAATTTTCATCCTTTCCCTCCAATAAATGTGTCTCTTGGTTATTGATGAGACTCGTATAAATATGGGTTAAAATGCCTCACCTAAAGTATCAAGCTTGGCATCGGGCACAGAGAAGAATTGATAGTTCAGAAATCGTGAACTTGTAGAAACAAAGAGATTGGAAGGTCGAAGACAGAAGTCGAAGTTCCACCATGAAGAAGGAAGTCGAACATCCAACAAAAAGGAAGGAAGCTGAAGGTTGAGCAAGTCTGTTTGTTGGGTTAATCTCTAAAAGGGCTCGAACCTGTAATCTGTGGAAGAAGTACAATACACAATCTGGAGAATAGTTCTTTAAACAAAATAAGGGTTCATCAGTCATCATTTGAAGGAAGAAATAAACTACATCCACATTGAAGTATGTATGAGTATATTCCTTGGAAGTAAAGCAATGAGAAGTAGCCACTCTTGAAGTAATTATGTAGTGCATATTGTGATCTATTACAAAGATCATAAGCCGAGGGAGCATTTTAATACAATCAAAACATTTAATGACAAAACAAAACTATAGGGTCAGATCCCTTGCGGTTGGTACCTTAGAATTGGAAGGATTGATGTCCTTGGAGTTGGCACTCCTAAATCGAAGGTTTGTGCCTTGACAAGATATGATAGGAGCCCTAGAGGTTGGAGCCTTGTCAAAGCCCAGCTTGATGCTTGGAACAATTCATCAAATATTGTATTCAATATTTTTCTATATTTAATAAAATCGTTTCTTCGATTAAAATTGTAAGGAATCTAAATTGGTAATAATAACAATTGAACAGAAATATTGATGCACCCCCCTCTGAGTATTTCAAACTTGTTACTGACATTTGTTAGATGTATGTGGATAATTTGTTGAGTACGGGTGAAATTCATGGAGCAACATGTCTAACAAGTATAAAAACATGCGAGAAAAGGAACATGAAATAAAATGAAGAGGTAACACTTGGTACTAAATTGATGATTGTAGGAATCAAAGACAGGAGGCATCTCTTCTATCTTAAAGAAAAAAAGCATCGAATTTATCTGATAGTACGAAGGATTTGGTAGAATATTAAAACCACACAAGAGTGATAGAAATGTTATGCAAATAAAAATAGAACATGTAGGGAATTAAAAATTTGAGGATCATGTTTGGTTGAGGGTAAAACCAAGGAAAAGTACCATAACAATGGGAATGTGTCCAAAGTTAGCACCATGATTTTGTGGGCCATTCAAAATGATGGAGAAGATTGGACGCATAGTTTATCAACTATCATTACTTAGTCATATTAAATTTCATAATGTTTGTCATGTATCATTACACAAGAAATATTCATAGGATAGCTCTCACAAAATTGATTGGAAAATGTTCCATGTGGAAATAGAAGGAACTTTCTGACATAACCTCTTTGTATCCTAGGTCAGAAAGAGAGATGGCTCCATAATCGAGCCATCATTTGGGTTGAAGAGAAATGGAAGCATTTTATTCGTGAAAAGGCTACATGGGAGTGGGAATATGGGATGCAAAAGAATTAACCATCATTATTCCCGAGGGATGTATCTAGGAAATAAACAATGGGGACAGTGTGAATTAAAAAGGGGGGGGAAATGTAATATCCCTCTATCGTTGTAATGTGGTCTCTTTTTCCATACTGAATGATGTTAGTAGGGATGGTGGTACATCCATGAAGCACATTGAGATGTTTATCTAAATAAATCAACAAATTCAATTGAAGTACTTGGGCATGAAATACTTGAATATGAGATTCTTGCCAAAGAAAGAGAAAAAAATTTCTCATTGGTAAATGGGATAAAGATAATTCCTTCATGATAAGGATTCTAGATAAGGTTCTAGATAAGTTTTAATGGATAGGAGAGAAAATCCATTAAATTGCTTAGATGGAGAAATATGCTAAGCTTGGATAAGAATAAAGTGTTGCTAGAGAGGGAGGCAGGATTTTATGGAATAGCCTAGGCAAGTGAATAAAAAGGACCACAATAGCAGGATGTTACTGAAGGAAATTAATTAATCGTGAAACAAAGGTATTAAATACCTATTCAATGGATCAATAGAGGGGATTGATACCCTGGCAAGAACTTCTCAACTCTGCCATGAAATAAAGGAATACAGTTCTAGGTTAGGTGGAAAAATGTGTGAAATTTCCAAATACCCCTATTGTTGAATCTGTTGGTATTAATTATTATTTTATTCTCTTGTGAGAGGTAATCATCTGTAGATACTATGTTACAAATTTATTAATATCATAAATTTAGTTCTACAAAATTTGAATTATCCTAGAGCTATAGGTATTGGATAAGCTGAAATGTGATTATGTGTATCGAAATGTGAATGACCTTAGATATTGACTTTATTATTTTTCTAAAAGGTATGTACCTTACTATATTAAAATTTAGTTAGATGAATTAGAACCCTGTTACTATAATGCGTATAGCTATAATAAGTGGGTTCAACTGTACTTCACTGGAAAAAGTTTCATATTAGAATTGTTTTGATTATGTATGCTAACGCAAAAAAGAGAAGAACGAAAGGCATATCAAGTGCGTTGAGCATAGTATTATATACAATTTAAATTATGTCACATACAAATTATATGCTTAAGCGATTATTATTATAAGTTTGAAATATAGTTATTTGATAGTTGTTCAAGAAGAAAGTGAACACAGTTGGGGTCAACTAAGGAAATGAAAAGAATTAACCATAAACCAATTGGTGGAATTATGTAGTATAAAGTCTAGATTCTTTTTACTAATAGAGCACCATAAATTAAAATATCATTGACACTTATTTTGTTATAGCATTAAGCTCTCGTAACAAATTTTTAGGCTAGAAATGAAACATAGTGAACCTCATAGATTAATGGTTATGTTTATTTCTAATTACTTACTAGTAACTTCTTAGATTAAGATGTTGGTTATCTTTCAATATGACTACCAACATCTTTCAATATGACTACCAACAACTTGTTTAAAGGAAAAATAATAAAACAGAAAAATATTTCTAATAGAAGGCGAATCAATGAATAGTATCTAAGAACACCAACGAGAACAAATAGTTCATTCATTGTTATAGACACAAAACCAGCATTTCAATTGCCTTTACATAAATGGAACGAAAAGAGGTATTAAAACATTGAGAAACTTTATGAAGGACAAAAATAATGCATAAGAGATTTGCATTTATATGAATACCCAATTGAAAATATAAATATGTTAATATAGATACTAAACAAACAACTCAATAAAGAAAATAAATTCACTGTGAAACATAAATTGGAGTGGTAATTCTACCAATATAGCTAACAATGTTATAAATATGGATATTGTAATATAATTTAATTGGAAAAGGGAAATAGAATTAAACTACTTAAATACAAAAATATGTCGGTAATCCTTCAGAGGATAAAACTATTTGTATTCTTGATTACATAAGAGTCATTTCATGAGAACCATACTGGATAATGCAGCAAACAAGGTTATGCCCAAGGTCACCATGAATGCCATCAATTGAGCCTGGAAACAATATAATAAGCCATGATAAACATGATGGACTAGTAAACATTAGCTAAAGAGCGACAAAATACCAACACCTTGATAACCCAAGAAGTTCTTATATGTATAATTCTTATAAAAGGAATGCACCAAATGGATGAGTAGTCTAACATCACCACTCAAAAATGTAAAGGTGTGTTGTATCGTTTTGAGCCTTAGAGAAGATAGGAGTACCAACGTGAAAACCATAAAGGCTATCTGTAATGGTAACACCATCCTCTAGCTAAACATGAAGGAGACTATCGTAAAGGAATGTACACACCTGAAACAAATTTTGGGCATTAAATTTCATAATTAAATCTCTAATCCTATAGAATGAGTTTAGGATCAAATAGAAGAAGAAAACAAAACAAGGGCATACACTAAACACTTACCATTGAAAAACCATAGAAGAAGGTTTGCACTTAGAGGTATGCCTCTCATAGTCATACCATTGTAAAGAAACAAGCGCATAGGTGAGAACTAGGGTAAATCAAAGTTATTCAAACCATTGTAAAGAAACACGCGCATAGGTGAGAACTAGGGTAAATCAAAGTTATTCAAATGATGGGTACTCAAATAAAATATTTGATCACAGAAATAAAATTTTAGAAACCCATGAAACGTATGGATAATCCCCAACTAGTGACAAAAAATAATTGAAACAGTAATCTCAAGTAGTCACAGTTAATGGAAAAGGGGAGCATCAACACAAATTTTCCACTACGAAGAAAATTATGTAATGAAACCAAAAACTCAAATTGATATTACATGTGTAGGTGACACAATAAAAAATAAAAACTAAAAACCGTCAAATCATTACTTGGTCACAGTCATCGACTCTATACATTGTGGGTCACTCGGGGATTTTGTTGTTATTCACCCAAAACACAAAAGCATGTCACAAAATATCCATGGTTGTAATAATTTGCATGATTTAATAAACAATAATAAAAACCCAAAATAGGATAATTTCGGCAAAATCACATAAAAAATCATTTGTCTACTACTGTGGTGACAAGTTGAAGATCCCATCTAAGCAATGATTTAAATAGGGACAGCACCCCATTCCAACAGACCTCTAACAGCTATGTTTGACCAAGCCTAGGGGGAGAGACTAAAATTTATTTAATTATTTTATATATCTATTTAATTTATTATAAAATATATATAAGATTTTGTATATTGTTTATTAATGTAAATATTATTATTACTAATATTAATATTAATATATTTATTTTCCATTACCCTTATATAATATTAATATTATTAATAATATTGTTTATTAAATAATTAGAATGGTAAATATCATATATTATTTTTAAATCTAGAACTTAATTTAATTATTATTTTTATTAATATATTTATTTATTATTAATATATATTTTTACCCTAAAATTTTTTTAATCATTTTTAATATTATTAATAATATCAAAATTTCCATTATATTAGGGATTGAGTATTAATTATTTTTTAGAAAAAAATAAAAATGGTAAATATTTCTATTATCTACTTATTTAACTAATATATTATTTATAATATTATATATAATATAAATA
>APFE030812924.1:83526-95873 GCA_000404065.3 Pinus taeda | reverse complement strand
GCTACGTGGGTTAGTCGTGGAAAGAATATAACACAACCCAACACTTTTCAGTGTGATACAAGGGGAAGATGAAAGCTTGGAGGAATATTTGGAGCGATTTAAATACAACCTTCAAAAATCAAAGTATAAGCATTTGCAAATAGATATCTTAAAAACACTCATTCTTAAAGGAATCAAAGATGAAATTATAGAAATCCTAAATCTGATAGGAAAATGTGATGCTTTTGAGCTATCATATGATGATGTTTGTGATTTATGCATAAGGTATTCAAGAGGAATATCCAAGGCTGGTAAGAATTCTAGAGAATTATCTTCTTTCCTTTCCAAATCTGCTACAAGAATAGGAGATATAAGAGATGAAATCAATGATTTATTTGAACATTTTAAAGTTGATTTTATTAGCTCTCTAAATTCACAATTGCATGTTTTGCAGGTTAAGAAAAGTCAAGTAGAATTTGAAGAAGTCATTTTTCCTCAATGGCAAAAGGAGCATCCCATGGATAGTTTCTCTTTCTTACCTGGGCTGAAAACAACATTCCAAAGAGATGGAGAAGCTGCAGCAATTTCACAACCATGGAAACCTTGGCCTACATGTATTTTTCAAAACACTTCCTCTCCATTGCCTTAATTGCATAATCTATTATGGAATACTCATGTATTAGGGCAGCCATGCCAATCTCAATATAACCCCTATCAACCTTGTCCACAAGTTTGGAATGGTTCATCCTATGATTACATGACTACTCTCCCTCATCTTGTAGCACAAAAATACCATCCATATTCTTTTCCATCTTTTCAAGAACACCTTGCTTGCATATCAAAATCTTCCACACATCTTAATAAACTACATCATCAAAATCCTTCATGCCCTACACAATAACCTGTTCAACTCATTCCACACCCTCACCATAATAAACCAGTAAAACATGCTTACATTGTTGAATTGCAAAATTTACCTACCCTTCCCACCCAACCTATCTCGCAAACGCAATTTCAGAAAACTTATATCAAGATTGGAAATGTTTCAAATCCAAAAATTGTAAAAATTTTGGAAGAAAAGGAGGTTTCTTCTAGTCTGCAAGTTGTTTTAGAAACTCAAGAACTTCATGATATGAAAACTACGGAAATCAAGAAAGTAAAGGATATATTGAAGATTGGTTTCACTCCATCATTTGTTCACAGCGTCACTCCATACTTCAGCAATTTTTGACACCATATTTTCAAGGGAAGTTGGTCTCTCATACCCTAGTATTTATTGATAGACATTTCTCAAATTCGAGTGTGTATACACTTAAGGCCTTATTTCTAAAATGGCTCCATTGGAAGTACTCTTATACGTAGTATGCTTTATTTTTCAAGGTAGAATAGGTTAGTGTAGAAAATAGAATAAATAAGTATATAAATAATTTTTGTTATATGTAGAACGAGTTGTTTTTGTTGCAACTTGCTGAGTATATCAATATCAGTGGTAAATATTTGAATTTAATTGTGTATGTAGATGTATTATATTGAAAAACATATTTCTACAAATACTCATCATCATTTAAAAAAAAAAAACAAACAAACAAAAACAAAAAACAAAAAAAATTACCATATCTTAGGGCGTGCGGGCTTGATAAAACCACTGAAATCGCAGTCGGTACAGTCATGTTTTGAGGAACAAAATGGACATATTTTAAAAACCTATTTATATTCTAAGTAGCCATTTATTTCTACTTTCCAATCCAATTTGAATCACTCAATTTGGATTTGAAATAAAAAAAGTTATGACCAAAACATTGACAGTATGTTGAGTAGACAGCTCAATAACAGAGTTGGGACAGTCCATTTTTCGAGGCCTAAATGACTAGATTTTTGAAACCTATTTCTATGGTATATCACCCTATTAAGCTAACTTACAATTCAATTTGAATCACCTGATTTTGATATTGTATGAGAAAGTTATGACCAAAATATTGATTGTCTATCATAAATCAGCACCTTTAAAACTATGTTTTTCCGACTGTTCCTTCACACATTTGACCCATCAATTATTCATGATTTCAAAACCTGTTTCTATTAGATATATTTACATGAATCTACTTTAATCTCCAATTTTAATTGGTTCAATCCATCATCAAACGAAAAATTTATGCTTAAAATATCAACTATTGGTCTAAGTTGGGAAATCGAAAATGACTCTGTTATGCAGGTTGTTCTAAGAAAATTTGACATATCATATCATGGAATTTTTGAAACCTATTTCAATTGGAGATAACCGTATTATTTCACTTTCATTTGGCTTTGGAATCACGTAAATCAGACGAAAAACAAAGAAGTTATGATTAAAATATTGTTGGTTAGTATGGTTGGCCACCGTTGTCCCGTAGGTAATAAATTAACTCTACTTTGTTATTTGTTTTCCATGGATTTGTTTTACACAGTAACTACTTGTTAATTTTTTTCATATTTATTGGATTTAGAGAGCCCGATCACCTCTCTTCTTCCATGATTACATGTTTTATTACAGGTAGACGCTCGTTTTTTGCAAGTCCGAGGAGAATAAAGGAGGTCAATTTGTTTTTGAACAAGTGATTATTAAAGGAAATGATAATGAAATAATAGATTTTCATCCCAGCGTCTATTAAGAAATCTAATATCATATAATTTTGATTCGTTCGAGGTGCTATGGAAATTGATCATAAGAGTTTGTTACAAATTATTCCCATTATTTCTCACCAACAACATGAAGACTTTTTCATTACCTAATGGATTCATAACAGGAAAAATGGAGAATTGATTTCCATTTGAAGATCCAAGTCATTTCTGCCAAAACATTTTTCCATTCATTTACCATTGATAGATTGTTGTTTCTGGAAACAGATTAATATTCCCTTAGGAAACAACATTGCTGTAGTCAAAATCATAGCCGTTGCAACTTGAACTATTTATTCATTTTTTATTTTTTTGGTTTCTTTTCTGATTTATTTTTTTCTCTCAAAATAAATGAAAGAATTTCTCAGGTTTCATGATGTTTCTCCATATTTATCCATTTGTTCCTGAGCCTTATCATTATATGGTTTCCTCAGATCCACTGGTGTTGTTACTCCGCTGATGCTGTTACTCTGCCGGTGTTGTTACTCCGTCGGTGATGTCACCCCGTCAGTGTTGTTACTCCGCAAGTGTTGTTACTCTGTCACTGTTGTTACTCCATTGGTGTTGTTACTCCGCTGGTGCTGTTACTCCGCCAGTGTTGTTACTCTGCCGATGCTCTTACTCCATCGGTGCTGTTACTCCATCACTACTGTTACTCCATCACTGTTGTTACTCCGCCAGTGATGTTACTCCACCAGTGTTGTTACTCCACCGATGTTGTTACTTCATCGATGTTGTTACTCCATCACTGTTGTTACTCCACCAGTGTTGTTACTCCGCTGGTGCGGTTACTCCGTCAGTGCTATTACTCTTCCAGTGTTGCTACTCCCTCGGTGTTGTTACTTCATCATTGTTGTTACTCCACCAGTGTTGTTACTCTGTTGGTGCTGTTACTCCATTGCTTCTATTACTATGCCAGTGCTATTACTCTTCCAATGCTATTACTCCACCAGTGTTGTTACTCCATCATTGTTGTTACTCCACCAGTGTTGTTACTCCATCACTGTTGTTGCTCTGCTGTTGTTGTTACTCCGCCAATGTTGTTACTCTTCCAATGTTGTTACTCTACCGCTGTTGTTACTCTGCCAGTGTTGTTACTCAGCCATTGTTGTTACTCTGTCGGTGTTGTTACTCCATCAATATTGTTACTCCTGAAATATTTCTAAGTACCTAGTGTTGTTATTCCTTCGAAGTTGTTACTCTTTCAGAGATGTTACTCCTCTGATGATGCTACTTCGTGGTGAAATTTTTTCTAAGTACCCAGTGTTGTTACTCTACACATGTTGATATTCCGCCAAGGTAAGCCTTCAGGAACGTCCCTAATCAACTTTGTGTATTTGATTGATGTTTCAATTATGATCGAGGACGGTCATATCTTAGTTGGGGGGAGGTGTTGCATTTGATAGAAAATGTATTATATATAATGTCAACTCATACATCTCATGATTATTACCACCATAATCCATAACAATCCGTAACCCCCACTTATCAACACACATTGGAACTTGAATCATGCATGATGACATTAACTTGGCGAATGGGGAAATACATTTAATTGTCTAGGTCCTCTTTGACATAATGATTGTGTAGTCAATTTATCTTTGTTTATCTATAAACATAATTTATTTTTAAAGGAATAATTATGAAAAGATGATTTCATCATGGCAACTTTCAACTTTCCTAATTTGTCAAGTCCCTGATCTTGTAAAACTTATGATCATGACCACAAAATTGTACTTGAATCTTTCCATCAATATCTAATGAATTATTCCTCAAACCCCAATCTTAACAAAGCAAAATATATTTATCAACAGTTATTTGAAGGTTATTAGTATTTGAGAAGCAAAATTACCCGAGTTGAAAATAGTTACCACAAAGAATTTTATGCCATCCCTAGCTCTTAAGGAGTTGGCTTGCCACCCCATCTATTAAGTGATCTTTTGTTGATTAACAATAACCATAGTTAAATTTTAAAACATAAATAGTCAACTGGAGGATAGGAGGTCTCATCACGAGTCAACCTACCATGATCATAGGTCCTAATAGAGTGACATTACCGCTACTGGTCACCAAGTCGTGGTAATGGCCTTCAGTCATAAAACTCAAGGACAAGAGGCCTCATCACGAGCCGACTTGTTCACTTTTGTTAATTCTCGTGAATGGCATTGTTATTAACTGGTTACCAAGCCAGAACAATGATCTTCAATAGACATATAAGTAAATTGAAATGATTTTGTAACTATGTACTTATTTCTAATAGATGGGACACTGGCATCTCAATGGGTTAAAAAGGCATCCCTGTCGAGGCTATGGATGCCTGCTAGTAGCAGTGGCCATGCCTATGGTATAGAAGTTAATTCAATACTAGGATCTACTTGGTTACCTTGTTTTCTGAAAACTAACTGCTGATAAAGCCACTATTGCATATATAAGGCTTGCTAGAATTCATGGTTCATCGGGTAATATTTAATTAATTCTTAGATAATGGTGGTTATGGTTTATATCTATTATTGAGTCATAAACATTTACTTTACATGTTAGGGATAAAAACTTTTAGGATATTTGATATTTTTGTATCATCTAATCTATCATTCCTTTATTCTACAAGTTTCATATCCTTAACCAAAGATAGTTGCTTTACCCAATCAATCTCTATTTAAATCCTAGCTTAACAACACTACTATTATTTTGGGGAAGGATGAAGAGGCCTAATTCTAATTTTGAATCCTGATGAATTACTGATTGAGGATACTCCTGATGTGTGTTATAGAAGTCTTGATGACAGGGAAACTAATCAATTTGGGGGAATGGAATCCTACTACACCTTTTGATTACTTTCTTTGAGCTTGCATGGCTTCCACCTTTCACATCACTTACACAAAATCAACCTACATTAGCTTCAACAAATGTTAATCTATAGATGTCATTCCACGTTATTTTGTTGAAAGCAACAATTGAGGTGAAATAACATGAGTGTTTGATTTATTAAAAGTTTAGGAGAATGTCATTAAAAAAGAAAAACCACTGAGCATTATTCACTCATATTTTTCAAACCAGTATTTCCCCTACTTTATACAGAGGCATTGGGTTGCATGTGGGCATGCAACATATTCAGTTTGGGGGAATGTTGGGCTCTTAATTGGTCATTATTATTACCACTTCTTAACATTCATTTCATCTATTTCCACTATTATTTTATCACATCATTTACCATAATTTATTATATAATTCCATTTCATAATCATTTATGCTCTTGTGGATAAATAATATCTAATCTCATTTATTTTTAATAATTAATGATTGTTATGCATGATTTTTGTTTATTCATTTGCTATAACCTCACTCATGATTTTAGCCTCCAAGATCTCTTCCAGATTGCAAATTTGGTCTTCAACAGATAATTAGATATTCCAACTCAAGAATTTGCTAGCATAAGAAGCGACCATTTTGCATTGGACGTTTTGGGCAAATGAAAGCGAATCTGGAAAATCCGAGACATGAGTTTTGTTCATAACAGACCAAATTAGTTAACCAATGAGCCATTTTCATAAATTCGGTTTGCATTGGGAGAAAAGCAAGGTTCTTCGAAGGACATATTTGCAGATTTGATGTTGCGACCATTTTCCAGAATTGCCCAAATTGTAATAACCAAATTTGACTTGTTCCAGCAAATCATGAGGGACAAATCTCTCGTATCTCATCTTGAATATTGAGATCAGTTTGTTGCAAGTTTCCTTTGGATGTTTGTATATTTAAAAGACACAATTCAGAGAGAGGGGGGAGCTAGTTAATGTAATAATTCAGTCTTGTAACAGTGGAACTCTTGTTAATGAAATTTCTAGACTTCTGATATTTTTCTCAATATGTGAGTTGAGCACAGCCCTGACCAGGGAGTTGAGCCCACTCTTCTGATCAGGTGTTGTGCGTGTGTCATTTTTATGTATATTGTTTTACTTGTTGTATTTTCTTTATTGTTGTTACATATTTCCATAGATTTTTGTGAATGCTTTTCTTTCTACAATTTAATTTACATTACCGTTACATCGATGCTTTGATTTCTTAATCGTGAACCCTTGATTGATGTAGATTGTAACCTTTCCCCTGCATATAATTTGCGCATTACCTTGAAAAGAGTATGCACCCAGATTGATGAAATAATGTAGGAAATGGGATTGAATAATTTGTTCGTACTTGGACCCCAACAATATTATGCTTCCACATTTGGCATACACGTTAATGAGAGAATTCATCAGAAATACATTTAACTGAAATCCTTTTCTAAGTATGTGGGCATGGACTTTCTTGCCATTGTCAAGGACTTCCAGGCTAGCACAAGTAGCTATAACACTTCCAAACGTATATTGGTCTGGCTTCACCCCTTTGGACTGCATTTCTCTAAAGAACAGGAGGGATTCCTTACCATACCCAACTTTGCCACACATTGCAATTATTGTATTCCACGAGATAACATCCAGATTAGGAATTTTGTCAAAGGCCTCAAATGTATCCTCTATGCTTTCACATCTTGCATACATGTCTACAATGGCATTTCCCAAAATAGTATCAGTCTCGAATCCAGTTTTGATTATGTGGGAAGAGGATTTCCTGAAACAAGATCAACTATATTTTCTTCACCATTTCAAGACAAGAAGCCAATTGTCCCACAATGTCTACTTTCATCTTGACTATCTGTGGATGCTCCTACTCTCAATGATCTTGTTAGCCCACAGTCGTGCAAAATTTCATGTAACCTTGAGAAAAAGCATAACCTCGGTGCAAACCTTTATATGAATATCCTCCAATAATATCACCTGTAGACCTCATATGAGATGAAAATGTGAAAGAAACCACATCTATTCTCTTGCTGCAACTCTTAGAATCCTATTGATTCCATTCACCTCTTAATTCCTTCTCTATAGGTTTAAGTGCTTTTTGAACATTCCTACTTGCTATAGATTCCATGGTTTCCCTTTCGCTTTGGTAGTGGTTATTTATGATTTTTGGAGGAACCTTTGGTAGTACAATCGTTGCTCATATTCCTATTTGAAGCCACTAAGTCCTTTACAACATAAAAAATTCTCGTGTTTTATTGTTGACTACACTGATTATTTTTAGATGACCTTTTTTCCCAACTTACCAACTGATTGCTTGGTCTATTAAAAGACAGATGAGTTCTGCTTTGTTGATTTAGAAATCCCACATATGCGCCGTTTATATTTGGTTACTTAACTGATATGGAATTATTGGTTATTCCTTATATGACCATGGCAATGGGTACTTTCAGGCAAAGGTGGAAAATGCCCCTCTTTCAGATTATATAACCCTTTAAACAAGAAACATGCTCAAGACTTCTTTTTATATAGCTTGCACTTTGAATACACAAAAGTAAGATATGGATTTCGTTTTTCATAGGGAATTTGCTTCATAACTTTGGCACTTTTGACTATGGTCTAAAAATAGAACTTATGCTCAAGATAGTCCTCCAACGAATTCGATCTCATATTTCCTTAGTGCATAGGTGTAAAGCGAGTATCTTAGATCTCAGAGTTTTGATATCTTGGAGACTGTATTTCTAGGGAAGATATTGGAGTTTTTCACATAAATTTAGGAATTTGGATAGAGGTGGCAGACCTTGTGGGGTATCTTTTGACTTTTTAACCTCTGCTAATAAGTACATCCTCCCTTAGGCTGGTAGACAAGCCTTTTGTTCTTTCAAAAATAAGGTTCATTATACCTTCACTCTCTTAGAATAGATCTGCAGCTTTGTAACAGAGATTAGGGATGGATAAGGGTGATCAAGAGATTTGATCCTTTTGTCAATGAATACAGACTATAGATGGATATTATATTAGTCCTTATGTCTCCTTGAACAAGGCTTGTATGCCCTCCAAATGCTTTCACTAGGCTTGGTCATATTTATGTAATTTTCTACTATTTCCTCTACTTTCTGTACAGCACCTTTCATACCCCTGCCAGGATCTGTAAGGACCAATTCAACTCCTTATAAGAAGGTGACGTTGGTTCATTCCTTGGTATGACTATACCATGGAAGAAATTTCTAGCTCTACAAATTGGGTAAAATCTATTAGACCTATTTGATTCCCATCTAACCCCAACTCATTCTTGTTACTCTTGATATTATGAACCTAACCATAAATCTGTTATATTAACTTAACACAACTCATAATAGAAAACTGGAGAATTATTTTAATAGAAGGAGCAACCATAAGTTTGTCATTCGGCATTAACAATGGAAGTTTCAAAACTAATAAGCAATATTTTGATAGTATATTTTAGTGAGATATAACAGAATTTTAGAGTTCAATGACCACAAGAGCAACTATATCAGTGATGCAAAAAAAAGAAACTATGGAATATAAGGTAATTCAATAAATGAATAGATAGAAAATATGTTGGTATTAGAGGTATTATGGATGTTGCTCTATCCCCACTGCCTTAGAATTTGGATCTAAGGCAGAACACAGATGTATATATATGTCACTTATCTGCTACAAGACTTTAAGGTGGGTCTCAAGCACAATCAAATTTTGGTTTCCTTTATGCCCAGAGACAAAATAGGAGTCTCGACTCCCCTTTCTTGGTAGCTATAGCCTTTAGTTCAAATATTCTTTAAGATTATATAACCCTTTAAACAAGAAACATGCTCAGGACTTATTTTTATATAGCTTTCACTTTGAATGCACAAAAGTAAGACATCGATTTCATTTTTCATAGAGAATTTTCTTCATAACTTTGGCACTTTTGACAATGGTTTACAAATAGAACTTATGTTAAAAATAGTCCTCCAATGAATTTGATCTCAGATTTCCTTAGTGCATAGGTGTAGAGCAAGTATCTTAGATCTCAGAGTTTTGATATCTTAGAGGTTGTCTTTCTAGGGAAGATATTGGAGTTTTGCACATAAATTCAGGAATTTGGATGGAGGTGGCAGACCTTGACGAGTCTCTTTTGACCTTTTAACCTTTGCCAATCAGTACATTCTTCCTTAGGTTGGTAAACAAGCCTTTTGTTCTTTCAAAAATAAGGTTCATTATACCTTCACTCTCTTAGAATAGATCTGTAGCTTTGTAACCGAGATCAGGGATGGATAAGGGTGATCATGAGATTTGATCCTCTTGCCAATGAATATGGACTATAGATGGATATTATATTAGTCCTTATGTGTCCTTGAACAAGGCTTGTATTCCCTCCAAATGCTTTCGCTAGGCTTGGTCTTATTTATGTAATTTTCTACTATTTCCTCTGCTTTCTGTACAACACCTTTCATACCCCTGCCAGGATCTGTAAGGACCAATTCATCTCCTTATAAGAAGGTGACGTTGGTTCATTCCTTGGTATGACAATACCATGGAAGAAATTTCTAGCTCTGCAAATTGGGTAAAATCTATTAGACCTATTTGATTCCCATCTAACCCCAACGCATTCTTTTTACTCTTGATATTATGAACCTAACCATAAATCTGTTATATTAACTTAATGCAACTTATAATAGAAATCTGGAGAATTATTTTAATAGAACGAGCAACCATAATTTTGTCATTCGACATTAACAGTGGAAATTTCAACACTACTAAGAAATATTTTGACATCATATTTTAGTGAGATCTAACAAAATTTTAGAGTTCAATGACCACAAGAGCAACTACACCAGTGATGCAACAGAAAGAAATTATGGAATATAAGGTTATTCAATAAATGAATAGATAGAAAATATGTTGGTATTAGAGGTAGTATGGATGTTTCTCTATCCCCACTGCCTTAGAATTCGGATCTAAGGCAGAACACAGAAAAAACAAACCAAGATCTATGGCTAAGTGTGACTGACCATACGAGTTATTGAGGCCGAGAATGTGAAATTTCTTAGGCAAAGTTGTTGAAAATAAAACACAAGAAATGTTAAAAATAGTAATTCTAATTCCATGAATTTATGATTATAGATTTAAGTCTTCAGATTCTATATGCATTTTACTATCAAATTGATATTATAGATAATAATTCTCTATTGTAACTGACATTACAAAGAAGGTCATTTCAGTTAACTCCATTCAAACAATGAAGAGTGCAAGATGTAAACTTAATGTTGATTGTTGATGGATAGAATGACCTTTAGCGTTCAGTTATTGAGATCATTTCTTTTTTCGTGGATTCTCTAAATTTATGTGATTAGGTTTCTGGACAACTCTTGTACATGTAACTATCAAACTTGCAAATAGAAAACTGCATTCAAGACCAGGTGAAAGTCCCGGCAAGCTTGACAACACATAGATGCACTACAACGTTGAAGACATATAGTTGTAATGTGAAATATACCCAACACAAAGATTGGAAACCATTCGTATAGGTATCTCATGGGAAATGCTAGCTAGCAAAAGACAAATGAAGCCTTTTGTAGTGAGTTCCTTGGTCTCTTTCTCCATGGCATGTAAGGTAAATCACATATCTTCCCCATACTCTATTGCTTCCATCTACAGTTTCAATTTCTCCAACATGGGATATATTCTTCCAACCAGTGGATGGGATTTGTCTCCTGCCACATATGTATGCACCCTCTTTATGGTTTGCATCCAGCTACATCCTGGCTCCTTTTTCACCCCTTGTCTTTCATCATTTTCCTCACCTTTACTACATCATCCCACTCTCCAACAGTAGCATACATTTTTGAAAGCATCACATATGTTCAAATTTTATATGGTTCCATATCAATCTGGTAAATTGTTTATTAAGTTCTCTGCCTCGCCCGTGTTTCCAACACAAGCAAGAAGATCAATCCGGCAGCTATATTGGTCTATTTTGGTTTAACCCGTGTTGGGCCCATGCACAAATCATAGTTGTCCATGAGACAACATGTTCAGGAAGATTCTGTGCACGTTATAAGATTTTTAGAAACATTGTTATAGTTTTGAGAAGTTTTAGACACATACCTTACATACATAGCATCGAACTTACATAAAGAATTTTTAATTTACGCCAAAACATGTTAAAAAAAATTGTGCTAAAAGGTCAACCTAGAGGTCAACTTAATGACAATGTCACTAGCTCACGTGGTAAGTTGTTTATTGAGTTGTCTGCCTCATCCATGTTCCTAACACGGGAAAGAAGATCAATCAAGCAAGTATATTGGTTTGCATTTGGTTTAACCCATGCTAGGCACATGCACAAATCATAGATTGTTGAGAACGCAACAAGATGATGGAGCTTAGTGAAAAGAAGTCGCCTTCACTAAGTGGTCCCGCAGGCTATTTTTGGCGCAAAGTCTATTTTTAGACATATGGATCATGGTCTATGAGTTGCAGGATGCTATTTGTGGATGATTGGTCATGTTGGTAAAAATAGATGGACTTCTATTTTTAGACATATGGGCAGAGTCCATTTTTAGACTGCCAGGCTAAAAATAGAACAGTCGAATATTATTAGCCCTTAATAATATTTGGACTATAAACATTATCTTATTCTCTTGGATCACTTCAGTTCGAGCTATGGATGTGGCACATGCAGCTTCCAAAAGGAAATACGTGGTTCTTATGGGTTACTTGAGCTATTGCATGGAGGACTTCAATTAGGACTTCAGTGATTGAGTTCTGTGGAGTTGGATCATGGGTTGATGGAGTTGTGTTCAGTTTGACTTAGTTGAACTAGTTGTATTTAGTCTAACTAACAAATACACTAGTGATGAGTGATGTGAATTAGTTATT
>APFE030812924.1:35894-67672 GCA_000404065.3 Pinus taeda | reverse complement strand
TAGAACTCAATTAAAACTAAGAAACTATTATTTTCATTTTTATTTTATTTACATATTTATTCATTTATTAATATTACTATTGTTAATCTTAATATTACTATTATGATAAACTCATAAAACTATAAACTACTATCATGTTATTAAGATATAGTAGTTAATAACATTATCATTAATATTAACTTTTGGCTAATATTACTCGCTCATAATCTGAGTAATAATTTTTATTTTTTTAAAGGACTAATATTATTATTACTGGGGCTATTATTGTATTATTTATAATAGTTCATGTTATAACTTTATCATAAGGATAATTTCATTTTCTAGGAAAAGGGTTCAAAAGATTCAATTATTATTAATTATATAATTCAAACCGGATTAAGGGAGGATAAAGGATAACACGAAACAAAAGAAAAGAAGGAATGAGGAGGCTAGGAAGACAGGGCTGGGATCCAGCAACTACTAATCTTCCAGCCATCATCCCTATTAAGATTTTTAGGCCTTTTTCCAATTTCAAGGGCCTCTCTAAACTTCCGATGGTGAAACTGCGCAACTTTTGCAATGACACGAGCCTCTTCAATATAGACATGATGTTTAGTCTTCTCGGCATGCTCTGCAAGGGCCAAGGACTTGGCCCTTCCATGCCTTAAGTCTGTCGAATGCTCATTAATCCTTTGATTAATAAAGTGACTGGTCTCACCAATGTATGGTGTCCCACAGGAACAGGGAATGACATAGACGCCCTTCATGTCTTTAGGGTCGATAGGATCTTTTACAGATCTAAGGGAGCCACGAATGGTATTAAGAGGTCTAAAGGTTGCGGGGAAATTGTGCTTCTTCAGAATCCTGGCAATCTTATCAGTGGTTCCTTGGATGTAAGGTAGGTGAACCCCCATGACACGATCTTTAGGATCTTTTTGGATTGAAGGCTCCTTATGGGCCTTGAGGAAGGCTTTCTGACCCAGGTGTCTACTGTAACCATTTTTAACAAAGACATCTAGGAGATGAGCTTCTCCTTTTCCAAGCTCTTTTCATCAGATATTCTCACAGCACGGGTAGCAAGCGTGCTAAGAAGGCCCAACTTCTGAGTGGGGAAATGATGGGAGCTAGCATGCAGATATTGATCAGTATGAGTTTTCTTTCGAAAAACCTGGTGATAAAAGGAACCATCCTCATTCTTAGAGATGAGAACATCCAGGAACGGAAGACATCCAATGACTTCCTTTTCCATAGTGAATTTAATGGCGGAGGACTGGTTATTGAGATGACAGAAGAAAATATCCAACTCAACATGACCATGAGACCAAACGACACCTGTGTCACCTAAAAATCTCTTCCATAGCTTCGGTAAGAGGAAAGGAGGCCAAAGCTTTGGACTCAAAATCCTCCATAAAAAGATTAGCGACAATAGGGGACAAGGGGGAGCCCATGGCAACTCCGCAGGTTTGCTCATAGAACTCTCCTTTGAAGCTGAAAAAGGTGGAAGTAAGGCACAGCTCAACCAACCGAGCGGTATTAGGGTCAGTAAGCTTGTTGATAACCTCCATGGCCTCATTGATGGGAATACAAGTGTATAGGGATACCACGTCGAAACTTACCAGAATGTCCTCGGATTTTTCCGAAATTATTCTCACAAACAAGATTATGGATCACAGAAGTCTGAATTCTTTAATAATTTCCCTGCACGGGGAAACACATATTCCTTACAATGGTTGTACATGTCTTGCCACAATACAATGTCATTCCTTCCTCTGATGATCCTTGTTATGCCACTTTTTATTGGAGTGAATTACTATTGTATTTCCCTTTTTGCACACTCCCCAATGACATAGGTTCAACTGATGCAGAAATAATTGCACACTGGGAACAAAAAAAAGGTACATATGCACCATGGCATGTCTAGCGAGAAATTGAAAACACACAAACCCCACATACTGAAAATCAATCTACCTCTGACACCCCTCTTGATTCCATGCAAATGAATGAATGGAAAACTCTCTCTCAACTCCACCCAGGTTACAATATTGAAGTTGATGACCTCGACATGATTGGCTACCACGACTTCATTGCTAACCACAATTAGTCACATACTTCTATCTCTCTCCACTTGCAAGAAACTTCCATAAATTTTGTTGAATTCAACTGCTCAAATATTCAAAACCAACATCATCATTTTTCCAACCTTCCCCAAGATCACACATTATCTCCTACCCAAGACATAGCTTTTACCATTATTTTTTCTCACTTCAAAACCCCCACACAGAATCATCATACAAGGAACATTTGGGACAAGAAAATCTCATTAATTAAATATCTGCACCATGCATTTATGGAAAACTCACCAACAAACAAAATCCTTTTTTGTTACTTGCACCAACCAACATTGCAACTTTCAAGATAAATTCCCTCACAATCCACTCTACCCTTCGTATCCCTATCCAATTAATGCATCCTCTTGAAGGACAACCACTCCTACACTTGCAAGAGCAAATACGTCATGTAGAATACATCCTCATTGATGAATTGAGCTTCATCGGTCCAAAAATGCTTTCTCACATTGACGAGCGTCTAAGAGAGGCATTCCCCCTTCATCGAAATGCACCATTCGGTAATCGCTTGATTATCCTTATCGAAGATTTAGGCCAGCTACCACCTGTAAAATACATTCCTATATACGTTAGTACATCACGTGGCACTACAGTTTGGTGCAGCTTTGACACATTCATAACACTTTCAACTATTTTTCGCCAACAAGGAGCTAACCCATCCCAGGTTGCTTTCCGACAAATACTCACAAATCTCATAAATGGAATATCTACTCTTGAATATTGACAACTCTTAATGTCAAGGACAAATTCCTCTCTTACGCATGAAGAGCAATGCACATTTGAAGAATCCATGCACCTATATGCAATAAACAACTCAGTTGTCTTGCATAATAAAAAAATTCTTAAAAAATTGAACATTCCAGTCGCACTTTGCTCTGTAGAACAATAAAGGCATCAAACTTCTACTACAACAGAATATGAGCATTTTCCCACAAAAGTGATCTTATGCAACGAACAAAAAGTTATGTTCATCAACAACTTGTGGGTAAATGCAGGCCTTGTCAATGGCGCACTTGGGAAAGTCATTTCAATATTTTATTCAGTTGACTCAAAGACCCCAAAATTACCATCCTTCATGGTCATCAACTTCAGCCAATACAAAGGAACACCATGCGACATTTCACACCCAACATATGTACCCATTTCTCCCATCACAAGGGGTACATGCTGACAGATACCAGTTCGAATGTCATGGAATTTAACAATACACAAGTCACAAGGAATGAAATTAGACAAAGAAATAGTAGACATCAGCACCAAAGAATGACAAGGGCTGGCGTTCACTGCAATTTCAAGAGTGCAGTCATTGGCAGACATTCAAATGAATTCAGCATTTACATTCTCACACATTACACACATGCATGAGAATACATATCTTAAATGTCGACAACAAGAGGAATCATTGCTCGCATCAAAATCTATGCAAGAGAATACACTCTAGCCAATCATACACCCTGTCTTCCAGATTTACCCACATGGTAAACACCACTTACTACTTAATCAAATTTCACATACATTTGCTTGTTATTACATTTAACCTCATATTCTTTTATACTTATTTAAAAAATCATTTATTTTATTTCAAATCTTTAAACAATATGTTTTCAACAAAGAACGGCAAGGTCTAACATTCACTACAATTTCAAGGGTGGTTAAGTAGTAAGAGGAATCACTACTCGCATCAAAATTTGTACAAGAGAATTCATTCTAGCCAATCATACACCCTGTATTCCATATTTACCCACATGGTAAACACCACTTGCTACTTAACCAAACTTCACATACATTTTCTTGTTATTACATTTAACCTCATATTGTTTTATACTTATTTAAAAATTTGTTTATTTTACTTCATTTCTTAAAAAATATGTTTTCAGCAAACATTTCCATTGTCACTTACTATTTTTTCTTTTTTAATGACCAACAGGTATGGATACAGGCTACTTATGCATGTTATATGAATATTGCCAAGAAATTCAGCAACAGAAACTTACCTTACAATATATTCAAGCAAGGATCCTGCCCCGACAATCATTGGCTCTTTATCGTTTACGTCCAACTATTGAATTTTTACGGAGGATAAGAAAAATACTAAAAAAAAAATTAGATCCATGAAAGGGATTCACATAAGAAAATGTGGAATCAATTGCAGGAACAACTCTCACAGTTTGGCACCACAATAGACATTAATTGGTGTTGTCGATGCCATGCCCCATCATGTATATATTATTAGTTGCTCACTGTAAATTACATCTATATGTCATATAATAATTTTATTGTATATATGTTTAGATGTCATAGAATGATTTTATTGTATATATGTTTAGTTATTAACTGCCAAACACGTCTCTACGTATACACCATATGTAAAATTTCAAGAAAGACATTGCATAGCATGTACAATATTGTTTCCAATTTTATGATAATACTCATCAACATTTTATATGATTCAAATTTCATTTGCTCATCGTTGTATATAAATACTTGGTAATGTTTTTAATTTTAATTATATCACTTAAAGACGTTTCTGGTAGGGCTTAATCAACCAAAACGCTCAATTAGGCCTCTGTTTTTACATAATAATATATTATTATTATTTGAAACAGATAATGTTAAAGCTCCTATTGTTCTGGTTTTTTTTGGCCCATCAATATCTTCGCCCGTTTTTGGTCATTTCAAAAATTTTAGGAGTCATACTGAGGCTTTCTAACTTCACTATATTTCTATGCACGCTCATGCATGCTATACTTGTTATCAGTGTCACCAGTAATTCCCACATGAACATGATCCATCCTTGAAATGATGGAAATGGTTAGCATCCCTTAAAATTATTTCTCTCTCAGAAATCTTGGAGATGAATTTAGTGGCATTGTGGCAGTCACGATAGACTCAAGGCTTTTCATGATCCTGATAGGGGTAATAGGGCTTGCATTTATAAGGCCAAAAGCTATGGCTAGCTTTTCACTATGACTATGCAGCATGTCTCCCTTTGCCTCTTCCTCCACATCATGCAGTACAAAAATTGTGTCCACGACATACCCTGCTTCGTCCATCTGCTTATCCAAGTTGTTCAACACTGCATATATTTTCTCAGATTGCGGGTGTTACTCGTCTCCTGCAATGAATGCATGGACTTTATTTTTTACCTCAACCAGGTTGTAGCCTGGCCTCTTTTTAATGCCTTGATCTTTCATTAGTGTCCTCACCTTTGAAACATTATCCCACCTGCCATCTGCAGCATAAATATTTGACAAGGGTACATAATATCCATATTTTTCAGGCTCCAGTTCAAAGAGGCAACCATGCATGAATAATTTTGCACTCTAGATGTGATACAGTAACCTCGATTCAATTCTTCTTGATCTTGCAGTTTCTACCTAATGCACTCTTCCCCTACTTCCACAAAATTATTTATTTTTATGCTTGTCGAGCTAGGTATTCATCCTAAGCATTTTTTTTCTTGTTGGTTTTATTTATTTTTCATAATTGTGCTTCCAATCTCTTCAAAATGTCTCCATCCTCCCCATCGCTTGTGCTAGAATTTGTTCACTGTTGTCAGAAAGGCACTCACAACATCTAATTGAATAAAAAATGTGGTCTTGCTGATTTTCCTTTTCGCTTGATCCAAAGTATATAATTTGAGTATTAGCCCAGAATTCTTCTATCATATCATAATGTGAAAAACAAGTATACCTATACAAGATCTCATGGAAGCATTTATTCAGACTTTGTAAACACTTGAAGGACCAGCCCAAGGGAGAGTAGTCCTAGGTTGGATTGCATTGTCTAAGAAAACATCCCTCTCTGAAAAACTCCACACGGGAATATGTCTAAAGTTCCCTATGAATTTCTTGAATCTTGTGAACATGAAGGCTTGAGGTCAACATCCAAATTGCAACCAAGTCATGTATTCCCTTCTCCTAAATGATGCATGACTACAAGAAGATAAAACACAAATGAATGTGATGGAGTCTGGGTTGATACGTGTGTTATCACTCAGATTTTCCTTGAAGTTGTTAGAAGAAGGAAAGGGGTCCGAGGTGACCACAAACCAACTTTTAAGTACAGAATCTAGCCAATATGTACTCAGAGAGGGCTCTCTCTTTAAGATTTAGCTTTGTTTTATGGAATATTAGGCTATTTATGAAATCTATGGGGTTTTGATTGTATTTGGTGCTGGAATTGAAAAACAGAGGGATAGAATAGAGTATTTTAGGCCATTAGGCTATGGAGTCAACTGAAGATGGCTTAACTAGATCAGGTTTTTCAACAAAGGATGGCTTCACAGGGCAAGATAGCTAAACAAGGAACAAATGGTAATTTAAAAGGATGGAATGGACTTAAAAGGGAAGAAGGGCAATTAAGAATCCTTCAACATGTTTTAAGAGGAGGGAAATTGGGTGATAACTAATAAAAAACAATTAAGAATTTCTTATTAAATTATCACAATGATAAACGAAGAAGCAAGGAGCAGTTAATAATTCCCTGCCTATGATAGCTTAGAAGAAAACATTTAGAATAAAAACGATTTTAAAGACAGATTTCACTTAAGCACTTTCTGAAATATACTTTTTTGTTTTAATATTCAGATATGAAACACAATTGAAATATTAAACCAGAAAACAATAACACATGAGATATAGAATACTTATTTGTCCAATGTTTGACAAATGAATCCTATAAAAAGTCCTTTGCTTCATTTCTTCATCCAGCCAGCCATACAAGAGTTGTTCAACAGTTTTTCTTTTCCAAAATAATAAGTCTATAGAAATGTCTAAAAATCCACCCCCAATACTTCGAATGAGAAAGTACTTATACAAAAATTTACAATAAAATATCTCTTAACAAAGAGAGATATAATCTAGGAAACCTAGCTATATGTTACAAAAAAGTAGAGACAAATGGTCTCGAAGATAGAAGCTAAAAGTAAACTGATGGCTTGTTGTCCCTGTTTTTGTGAATGAGCTGGAGGCAGGCCCTATGCTTTAGCATCTTGCTATCTTACTCGTAATTATGTGCTAGCTGTTTGCTTTTCAACTTCTTACTGATACTCTTTGACCTGTTCTAATACTCTTTATCTGCTTTATCCTTATTTACCTTTTTACCGAAATTGACCATGGTAAATACTAAAAATTTACTTTTTACCAAGGTAAATCACAAAATCTCTGTCATATCCGTCCACCAATCTTCCTTCGGTATCCTAGTCCTTTGTAGCTTTCTGAAGATTTCGTCAGCCTCTGTGTATTTTACAAAATTAGGCTGAACTGGAAACAAATGTTTTATTTCATGTTCAACATAGAAAACTCTGTTTGTAGGTAGTGCCATGGGTGCATATGCACTAACTAATGAACTGGCTTGATTTTTTGCATACTGAGTCAATTTGTCAACATAGTCTTCATGCCTCATCAATCTATCATTAATCACTAAAGGACTGGGAAGTCCTTTATTCTGTAAAATATCAAACTTCTCCATAAAATCATTAATGTCCTCTTGCATGTTATGGCATTTCCTTTCCAGGTTCTGCATCAGAGCTTTTTTGGTTAGTACCTTCTTGATTTCTAAGATAGTCCCAGTTCTATCTTCAATATTCATCTCTTCTAACTGGTACTTATTTCTGTTGTTTAAAAAACTTATCAGCCTAATGGCTTCCTCAGGCTTCCCTCCCAGCTCTTCCTTAGTTTTCTGAATTTCTTGAAGAGCCACTTTCACCAGGTCAATTTGTTCAAAAATTATTTGTATGGATGACCAAGCATCATTTATTGACTAAGTGATGTTGGTCCATAGAATTTTTCTAATGTCTGTTAAGGTCTTTTCAAAGGTGAGGTCCTTCTCTGGTATTTTCACCTGTTGTGCCAAGCCTTTATTCTTCCTTACCTCTTCAACAAAATTAATTTTTGAAACATCATATTTTTGTTCTAAGGTAACAAATTTTTCCTTTACCTTTTGTAATTTAGAGACTTGGAGTTTCATCTCCTCCATTGACTTGATTAATTCTTCTGTACTCAAACCTGAAGTTCCTGCTCGTGTTGTTCCTGTGCTTGTACCTGTAATTACTTCTGTTGTGACCAAAGGGACATTTGGTGCTAGGGCTATTGCAAGTGTTAATGGAACTGTCGTGGAGATCATTGGTATCACATTTTGAGGCTGAGAGGTCGACTCACTCTGCCTGCTCTTTAGTGATTTTTCTAATTCTTGCTCAGTCTCCTTCAACTGTTCATTTAGCTTAAGGACTAAGTCCATAAGCTCTTCTTCGGATTTCTTTTGGATAACTTTAGCAGTTTGTGGATGCCTTGATGGAGGCAACTTTAACTGCTTTCTTAAGGCAGCTATGCCTTCATCTTTTTTCTTTATCAAGGTCTCTGCAGCTTTTACATCCTTTGGGTTATGACCCAATCCAAGAACCAATTCCTCCAGTGATTTGATTCTATTGTCTTTAGCTTGTGAGGAGGCTCTTTCTAGCTGTAGTTGACCAGTGGTATTGTTTAATGAATTTTCTAATCTTTGGGCCATCATGGCTTTACTGGTTAATGTAGAATACACAATCTCCCCTATATGCTTATGTAACTCAATCTGATCCAAGGGGTGAATGTCCTTGGCCATGACCTCAAAATCAGTTTTGAGGTAGTTTGCAATTGACTGAGGTTGTTGTACTTTGGGCTTGAAAAAGCTCATTTGCATCTTACCTTCTTTGATGTCATAGGCTGACATCAACCTATTCTGATTGGTGGGAGCTATCTTTAAATATTGATTGTAGACCTGGACCCTTCCCTATTGTTGCAGACAAATGGGCCTAAGTGACCCTTGATCCTCGTTGTGTTTTCTTCTTGGCCTTAGTAAAATGAATCAAATATTAGTTTATCATTTGTCTATAATACTCCAATGCAAACAACCTCATTGTAACATATTTAGGTAGTTTGAATGGGGAAAGCCCACACCCATATACCCTGATCTCTGTGTGATTCTGGTACAAGTACCAGTCCCCTACTATGTACTGTTTTGATCGCTGAAGGATCCTTTTGATTTCATCATTAATCCTAAGAGGAGGATTTCCTGTTAGCAAGGTGGTCGTTGGGTGGACAAACTGATCAATGAACTCACTATATGAATAAGAGCAAGCAAAAGATTCATGGAAAATGGAAGTCCAAAAGATGACAGACCTTAGATTACCCTTAGTATCAAGTTTCTTGAGAAAAAATTGGAACTTTCCAAATTGATAGTATAGGATGAAGTGATATATGAAGGTGGAATACTTGAAAACCTTTTCATTCTCCAATCTCATGAACTGGTTATGAATTTTCTTAACAATAAATGAAGAATAATCGTACTTGACAGCAGGGGGCTGGCCAAGGGTAAAGATAGACATCAACACTAGGGTCAACTCATCTACATACTCACTAGTGTTGAATCCTGTGACTGCAAATATCATATCAACTATGATTTTTCCTGTATCTGTGAAGAAAACTGACATATAAGGAGGGGGATCTTTAGGTTGATGCTCTTTTAATATGAAAGTCTGGCAGAGGCGATTGAGTTCAGTTTGGGATATTTTAGTTGATTTCACAAGTAAATTTCCAAGGGAAATGGGGGTGAGGGCTTGACTAGGATGAAATTGCATCATCTCATTGACTGAGTTTGCAGTTATTGTAAAGAGGACTCTTTGGTTGGGAGACATCACTGCTCTGAGGTTGAGGTTGTAATTTGCATGACACTAATGGATTATGTTAGGGAAAACATGCACAGAGGGGAGAAAGTACATTGGGAGATTGGATTCCCACAGTCCTATGACATCATAGCCATTCAAATGATTATCTCGACATTGGAAAAAGACTTTGAGATGGTATTTGTCAGTGATTAGGTTTTTTTATTTGAAAATCCTTATCTGCCAGAGGCAGGTAGTCTAAATCACAGTGAGGGGTGGTAATGGGTGCAATATTTAGGGCTACCGGAGTTTCCATACTGGTTCTTGTGGATTCAGAAAGGAAACTGGGGTTTTTTAAGTGAAAATGATGAAATAGCAGGTCTGGGAACTTGAATTTTCAAGTATGGCAACTGAATTATGGTGAATTAGGTTTCTTTTCAATTAAATTTGCAGTGAAAGCAAGTATTCAAGGGGTTTCTTGACGGGAAATTGGTAAATACCTACTTAAAGGGACGAGCAATAGAATGCAAGTACACTGGGTGTGAATGGATGGCTCTGGGCAGCGTCGACTGCAAAGTTTGAAGTTGGTTGGCGACTGGGAGCACAAGTTGGTTGACCTCGTCGTTAAGTTTGCATGGATGTACAGGTTTGCAGAATAGAATGACGAAATGATTCTTTTGTTTTTTTAATACAAACTCAAGAAGCTGGCGGATTTCAGAATTTGGACAGGTGGTATTAGCGGGTGAATGATATGATCTTTTGTCGTTTAGTGGGAGGCGCTAAGCGGTTTTTATCGCACCGCTTATGGGGGGGTGGTATTTGGGCTCATCCGCGTGATACCATAGAATGAGTGATGCATGGCGAGAGGACCGTTCATAAAGCAACTTCACGGTCGCATGCTAACGTCCAGTCACAGAGGGTCGTGCGATATGCACGACAGTCATCAGATCTTGGAAGCTTGATCGGACGGTTATCAGGGAGGTAACGTGACGGGGGTTTATTGAAGGCAAGCTCGATATAATTAAGAGTTTTTTAATCATACCGGGAGCAGCGGGATTGGTCAGGAAAGTTATTAATTAACCATACGGGTTAATTAATTCTTTTTTAATATGGCGAGGGTCAGGTTCTTAATTAGTTACAGATTAACTAATTAATCCTCGTTAATGGTGTATTATGGTTATATTTTAACCGAAGGGGCGGGATATTAATATTTCAGGGTTTTTTACATAGTTAAAGTAATACGAGAGTGGAAAATCTTTATAGGGGAACTATATAATATAAGTTAGTAGTTAATATGACCAAGTGAAGTAAGTGTTAAGTCTAAATATTTTGATGTGTATATTTAAACTTAGGCTAAGGGAAAAATGAGGGTTTTTATCAAAAGTATTTTAATTTCCCTAAGTAAAATAGGATTTTACTTAGGAAAAACTTATCAAGGGAATGAATGATTTATGAAGGGGTGTGATTATTAATGAATGGGCTTAAGTACTTAGGCATTACAAATTATTGGGTCAAGGGTCCGGTCCCTCCAGAAGTCAGAGAAATGCTCTGATCCCCTTTAATTTTATAGATACCTTGGTACTTCGGGGAAATTAGTGAAAATTTAGGGGAAATGAGTATGGGAGTTAATTATTTTGACTTTGCTTGCTTGATATGTCTTTCATGTGCTACATTTCATTTGTCTTATGATGAAAGTAAAATATTTACACATTTAAACTTATCATTCACCATATGTTATTCTGCAACCATCATCTACCTACACTACCTACTTAACCTAGCATTTTTACTTCTTTATTAAGGTGTAATATCCTGAAAATGGATTTCTCAGCAAATCATGCCTGAAAAAACAAATTTTTCAGGAAATTGGGCTTCAGATATCATAAAAATTGTTTAAATACACTAAGAAACCCACTCCAAACACTGCAGCAACCTTTACTCAGCTTTTATGGGCAAAAAGGTGGGGAAACGTGAGGATTTTGGCCCTAAAATGAGTGAATAAGAAACCATGCGTAAAATGAAGGGTCAAGGTTCTGGAATATGTTAGATTAGGTCAATATGGATATTCATGTCAAATTTTAGCAAAAACAAAGGCGTTTTACCAATTTAAACAGTTCCTCCTTCCCGACTAGTCAAGAAAAACCCTGATTTCCAATGACTTTGAGTATAAAGAAATTTGCTGAAGCAAGGACAGCCTATTTTCTAAGGGTATAAGATGTAAAACAGTATTAAAAATAATATAATTAGTTTAGGAACATGTAATATGCATTAAGCAAGGTTAAACAACATTTTTACATAGAAAATCCCTCAAGATTGAGGTGCTGCAAGACAAGAAAATGACCCAGAAACCCTTCAGCATTATTCCCACGAGGCTGAAGCTTATTTTTATTATATTACAGATCTGAACTGATAAATACTTGAAAACAGAGATCTATAATGAAACCAAATGCCCAAAGGGCTCTTTATTACATTCCCCTTGGGGATTTTACGAATACATGAAAATGTCGGAGCAGATCTAAGTTTTACTATAGCAGATATGTAGAATGATTCAGAATTTCTGAAGCAAAGACTTTAGTAAATGTATCAGATCATAAATATACTTGGATTGGTTGGCCAATCCAAGGATCACCCTTGATGCAAGGAGGCTTCCTTCACATCAGAGATCTAGCCCCAAAATGATGCCAAAAACCCTAGAATGCTACTCCTTCAGCAATAACGTAGATCTAGGGAAAGAACTGCGCAGTATACCATGAAGAACACATTGGCCTGATGCCAAGATCTACAAATCAAATCCATTGTCTTCCACTCTGATCCTCCAAAGGAAAAAAAGACTCTCCCTCTAAAAAACAAGCAATGGAAGTGGTGTTGTGGAGTCTCCACGGCAACACCCTACAACACAGTATTATGCTGCTGCAGCAATAACGTTGTCCTGGAGGATGATTCTTCCATCTCAAGCAAAATTAACGATGGGACAACCTCACCCGAGCAGGCACTTGAATTCCCCTGGGGCTGAGGGTGAGATCTCCGAACGGAGACACTCGATGCACTAAACAGTGTTGCAGACTGGTTAAACAACCAGCGTGCTCAAGAAGTCGAAATGACCAACTCAATATCATAAACATATCCATGAATGACAATAGCTCTCCTCCCCTCCATTTAGATAGCAATTGGAGACTCCTCATGGGCCCTTCCTCTAGAAGCTTCCCTCCTATGTTGTCATGTAGTGCTTTCCAACTCTTACCCTGCGATGGTTGACTTGGTCAAACCTCTTTGCAAATATCTCCTTTCACACATGAGGGTGTGAAATCTGGTTCCATGGATGATCCCTTTTCATACTAGAGGGATTTTATTTATGTTTTTATTATCTTTGGGCCTCCTTACCCAATTATTCATCTCCTAAATGAGTTTAGACAAAATTTAATGTTCCACTTTATTGAAGAAAAATTTGGAACATTACAATCCTCCCCTCCCAAATGTTGCTTGTCCCCAAGCAACTGCAAGGATAGAAATGAAGAATCGCCACTCAAGGCATGGAATCTAGAATATAATGAGGAACATCTCCCTTATGTGGATCCTCCATCCCCAAGCAATCATCCAAACAAAATTAGCCACCTCCCAACAAGGCAACTCCTGAAAATCTCCTTCCACCTCAAGCTCCGGTAATGAAGGTGGGCTGAAAATCTGAACTTGGAAAGCATCATAGCTTACCCCATGTTGTCCTTCTCTCCACTCATGACAAGTGTAGAGTGTATGCTGATCCTGGGCTGCAAAATTATTGCTCTCCAATGGCAAAGTGAAGAACAATCCTCCAAAGAAGGCTCCTCCAACAATGAAGAACAAGCTGGCCCAAAACAATCCATCCATGAAGAATAGGACATGGTCATCATGGGACATCCTAATGAGAGGTTTTCTGAAGGTTTTACATGATGATACATGATGCAAACAATTTCTCACAAGGATACAACGCAGTCTCATCCACTGCAACTTTAGAAAATTACATGGCAAGCAATGTCCATGATTCATCACATCTACTAAAGGATAGTAAATGGCTGAGTGTAACAACAATAATACATGATCAAGCACTCTCCCATGGCTATACAATGTGTTATCACTTAAGACTACAAGTTCATCTATGTACAAAGATCCATATAAAATTTTTGGTTCAAGACAATAGGTTTTCAGGTCTATTACTTTAAAATTAGTCTTTTCCAAAGATATTGAGGTATGTCCTTGTAAAAAACCGTTAGTTTCCATCTCCCATAGCATATCTAGTCTTGATTACATCATTCCGACATTGCACAGTTTCGTAGCACAATATGATTAGCCAGTTTTAACTGCGCAATTATTTTCCACCATTCCTGAGCAGCCATTGCGTAGCGCGGCATGTCATTTCATGATTGCCAGCGCTACGAAATCGGGGATTCGGGTATTTTCTGCAGTATATTGCCTTGAAGTGTCAAATCTTGGGGTGTGAGTCATCAAAAAACCATTCAAATGTGTCAGTCGACATCCCATCTAGATCATAATAGGATTCATCCCGCCATTAGAGATAGGATCACACACATGTCTATGATGTTAATCAATCTTATGAGGTAAGGTGGTGCAATTATGTTTATTCATGACTGCATTCAACGTGCCTATCCTATGGTAAGTGTTTCAAAAAACAAAAGGAAGCTGCCCGAATTCTTCTTCAAAAGAGAGACTACTGCAAGCGAGCCCGCATTCTGAAAGCCAAAGCTGTTGAGTGAATTGTAATTGCTGATTGAGTTTCTGTGCAAAGATTTTTCTGAGCAAGATGGAAAAACGAGAGAATAGATCCAGGAGATGTTTAAGGACTGAACCAGAGGGACTCGACCTCACGCTTAAGGATGAAGGCGTTGCTCGAGCTTTCAAACAGGCCGGTTGCTGGAGGTTCTGTGAGAAACTAAAAGGCGAACACACAGAGGTAACCAAAGCTTTTGCTCTGAACTTTAGCGGCCTCAATTCTAAAGTTGCATTATTAGAATTCCCTGTTTCTCCACAAGTTATCTCTGTTGTTACCGAGATCCCAAGGAGTGGTCAGGAGTGGTTTAAAAACTACAAGTTTGATACAACACCATGCAAAGAATTTCTGAAAGAGCAATATGTCAACCAGGACCTTTCTAAGGCAATACCCAGACATTATATCAAAGAGCATTATTCTCTGCTCCTCAAGGCTATTCAAAAGTACCTCACTTGTGAGGGCAGGTACACTAAAGTATACTCCTACCATTTCAAACTTCTGTTACACTTCACAGGAAAATCCTCCATAGATATTCCTTTCTATTTGTTTAGGAGTCTAGGCAAAATGTGTGACAAGGTTCAGTATAAAAAAGATAATCACGAGACATCTCTCTTCCATCATGGTTTAATCAAGCTACTGGTGTTAGATAGCCTGAATAAGATTGGAAGGCATTGGGACTCATTTATTTTCATGTCGGGTTTCCAAAGTAAAACCGGTCTAACCCCTTTACCAGACAGAGAAAAGGAAAAAGAGACTCAAGAGTCTGCAATGGTTGAGGAACCTATACTGGAAACAATAATGGAAGAGCCTACAGTGGCTGAGCCTAAGCAGCAGGCTAGAGACCGAAAGAAACAAAAACATAAATCAAAGCAATCAGGGAAACCCGTAGTTATCAAAGAGACACCAAAACCATCCGAGGAAAAGATGAAACATCAGAAAGTGGCATCCAAGCCAAGTGAAATAGCACAGCAAACCAAAATCAGAACAAGGAGCCAATTGAACAAGGAAAAGGGAAAGTCAATTGCAACAGAGGATAGCCCCATGTCAAAGGGCAGCCTTAAAGATTTGTTAGAAGCAATTGACTTTGAACAAGCTACTTCTGTACAGGTGGAGCCCGTGCCAATAGACCTAACACAGTCATCTCCTGACAGCTCCAAGAAATCCAAAGCCTCAAAAAGGCTAAGATTCGAAGAGGCTGGGAAGGAATTCATGGTTAAGCCTAGAAGGCCAATCACTAGAGGTCAAGCACAAGCAGTAGGACAAATCCTAAAAGGTGAGGAGACTGCCAAGGTAATAACAAAGCAAACTAAACCATTGCCTAAGACAGAGAAACCAAAGGAGGCAGAAAAGGAAATGAAACCTAAGGAGGCAGAAAAGGCAGTAAAGGCAGAGAAGGCACAGGAGACTAAAAGGATAATTTATACCAGAGAGCAGACCAAACAAAGAGGAAAACAGGTAGCTCAGGCCAAAGAAACAAAGGAGAGCAGAAAGAAAGAGGTAAAAGTAAAGAATCCTTTAGTTAAGAAAGAGAAAACCTCATCCAATAAGGAAAAATGGGAAGCAGCTGACCAGGAGTTGGCCAATTTTGAAAAGACAGTGTCTGAGATTGCAGCTATGGAAAGTGAACTTGCAAAGCTAAAGGCTCAGCTAGGCAAGTTAGCTGCCAAATGAATTAATTTTCAGTATTGCACCAAGTTTTTGTTTCATGTTTCTTAAGTTAATTAATGTTTTTTGAGGCATGTATTGAAGAAAGGATAGTAAGCAATTTTGGGATCGAAAAGGAAAGCTGTAACAGTCTGAAATGATTGAAGACTGTGATTTTGCAAAAAACAGCAGTTTCGTAGCGCGCTACAAAACTGCTGTAGGTGACTATTTTTAAGGAAAAATTTGAAAACATTGCTGAGGTCACCAAAATTTGTGGAGAAAGGCTTCGAGGATGGAAAGGGAATCACCATAGTTGCTTAAGCCTTCAAAAGTTGACAAATGTAAACCTCATTGCATAAAGGTAAAATCTTTTGTCTTTACCAAGTTCCAAAAAGTACCTTTATGACCGCAGAATTAGGGTTTCTGGTAGGATTACCAGGGTTTTGAGTTCAACACCTGGCAGTATTCGCAAAGCATCTAGATTATTCAGGCAGAAGGTGTTATGGCATGGTCATTAAAGGTCATTAATACAGCTTAAAGCATTTTTGTTGAAAAAAAGAACATGGAGCAAAACAGGGACCGGGAAAACAGAGGTTAGTTCTGCAACAAATAGTTGAGTCAGCAACACATTCAGGATCCAAGGCAGCAAATACAACGGATACTCCTCAAGATACATTTTAGCTCCTACAAGAAGAACACAGCTGTCAGAGATCAGGAGGAAATCAAGCAAACGAGGAGATGGTAGCAGAATTTGATTAGAACTAGGACTCTTTTGTATTAAAGGCAATACCTCTGTATTTAGTAAATTAGTTTCAATATGGATAAGGTAGTTAATTTTAGTTTTTCGAGCTCCCCTCATGCTGGAGGAGGATACTCAAGATATCTTAGCTTTATTTCTTATATATAGCAAGAACTTGGATGTATCAAGGGTTGGAGACTTTTATGAAAAAGACTGAGTTCTCATATTGGTGTATGTACAAACTTATTACAGTAATAGTAAAACAGCTGTTGTTTCTTCTCAAGATTCTCAATGGATTATATTGTTCAAATGTGATGGTGTTTTATTTTCTTAACGTTCTTGTACAGCCTTGTTATAACACAATCACTCAGAATTCATATCTTATTCTCTGACTTCCTGTGTGTTTGGCAAGCTGTGGTTTTTGTGAAGTATGTTTGAACAATTAATGCAAAGAGCCTTGACTTCCATGAAATGACTGTGCTTTTGTTTACTAAGTGTGTGAGACTCCATAGCCCAATGAAGACCAAATTTGATGTGTGTCCAACCAGCTTTATTTTCATAAGTGTGTGAAGAGTTAGCCCTCTGTTGTTGTGATTAATTCTTATCAAAAGTTTGTGAGAGAGCCCTCTCTGACCAAAGAGGCTAATCTTTGGTCTAAAGCCTGGTCTGAAACAGTTGCATAGGATCTCACTAGTTTGCAACCCTTAGTGTGTGATTTTGTGACAACACAATGGATGAATATCAATCTTATGGCCCACTTCAAAAGAGAACAAACATTTGGCTGTGCTGGCCATATCTCCTCTCATGCTCCCATTAGAACATGTAGTGCAGAAATTGTGAGAATTTTTCCCACTCACGGACACATCCAGCTCATGTGTCTCCCTCATAATCAAGCCTCCCATACAAATCTGATCTATATCATCAAATGAAGACATGATCAGCAGCAAAATAAAGAAAATGTTGAAGGTTACAAGTGATGCAAGAAGGTACCAACATCTTTCCCCGTAGTGACAGCGCAGTTTTGCAAGTTGCTGCTTGATAAAAGTACATGGCAAAATGTTTCTTTTTACATGGTTAATCATGAATGTCAGCAACTGAACATACATGTGGTGATAAAACATTTTCCCAAGGCCGCAAAAGAGATGGCTGCCTCCATCATGAAGATTGGCCCAATACAATTCATGGAGCAATTTGACGAGCTTGCCCTCTTGTGAAGCAATGCTCTGCATAAGAATGGTAAGAGTGTGCAAATCAATGAACGTCAAAACAAGCTTCTCACCATATGCTGGAAATAAGATGGTACATGGGTCCATACATGAGTCCTTCATAGTGTTTTGGCATGCTATGAAGAAGAATGAACCATGTGCTGCAAAAAGATAATCCTCCTTATGCTTGAAAACCCAAGTCAAGAAGAATATGCCATAGATGTCTCTATCATCATTACCTCCTCTTTGTTCATCAAGTGCAACAAATATGAAGTGATCCTAGGACCTATGGGTTATGGATCCACCATATCTCTGCTAGGCACACTTCATCCATAAGTCTTTACTCCAAGGTGACAACGCTATGAGCTTATGCAAATAAGCTCCTGTCAATATACAACTATGTTCTTTGACATGCCCCTTGTCAAATATTCTTCCAATAATGCTGCAACAAATGTGGAATACTTCCCAAGGTGGAAGTGCTTCCCAATCATCATCAAAGATCAAGGAGATAGTGCCATCCCCTCCTCCTGCAACATCATACAAAGTGTGAGAGCAAATCTGCCCTTGCTCTCCCAAGCAAAGCAACAAAGTATTTTGCTGCCTCCTCATACTTCCATCATACATCTCATGTGATGAAGATACATCAACATCATGCACCCATTCTCTATGTTGCTCAATGATGCAAGTATCCTACCATATTTTCTCCATCCTCCAATTCTTAGGAAGAGTGTTTTCCAAGTGATGGCCAAACTCTTTCAAGAGTAACTAGCGTAGGCAAGCCTCCTACTGCCCTGTATCATAGATCTGTAAGTAGCCTCCTAGTTCCTTGCTCATCAACCACATCCACTCAATCACCTATGGATGCCTCCTTCTTCTCCTTATCCTGGTACTCCTCCCATGAGGGCTACCATCCTCCCAAATCAAATTCCTGTCTTTGCACTTTATGGGAGTTTGAAATGTAAGCTTCTCAAGGATCAATGAGACCCTATCAAGAATCAAATATGTGGTAGGCAAAAACCTGCCATCATGATGTGTATGGCTCAATGGATGTCCAACACAAGTATGAGAGATATTATCCATCCTAAGATGTCATCCATCTTCTATTTGCTCTTGTGAGAAGGGAAGAAAAGCATTTCATCCCATGGTGTGTCGAAGTGCATCTCCAATGAGATCTCTCCTTGAGACCTCCCTTTCATCCATAGTCTTCCAAAACCAATGAGGTCTTGGATCTGAAAGTAGAAGTTCCTCTTTGAGTTGAGAAGAGCTCATTGAGAAAGTGTCATCTTGAAGGGAGAAAATGTTTCTTACTCCAAGATGTCTACCATCAATCTTCAAGGCTTCAAACCCCAACCTCCAATGTGATGTACAATCCAACAATGGATCATGAGAATGATGGCTTGATTCCTTCTTGAGGGTTTCCATGTTACAAAGCGTAGTGCAACCAAGCTGCTCTATAGTAGCAATGAGATTTGACTCTTGGTCATGCAAAAGTAAATCTCCAAAAGAATTTGCTGCAACAATGGAATGTGGAAATATCTTCATACCTTGATGTGCATTTGGAACTTCTTATAGGGCTACAAGATTCCCTTCCTCAAAAGTGTTGGTTGCCCCAACTGTTGATGCATGTGGCTACTCTTCCCTGAGTGTGACAGTGTTATCACAAGCCTCCTCAAGAGGTGATGTGATCTCTTCTTTCTTTATTCTTTCTCCATCAAAGGTTTGGATCAAACTTTGAGTGAACTCTGCAAAAGTCTTCACCCTTGCATGGCTCAAGTGGCTGCACCACCAATTGTAGGCTTCACCCTCCAAGTGCAACGTTGAGATTTCAACGGCTTCTTTCCCTGCTACAGGATGTAGTAGGAAAAATGCCTCCAACTTTCTCACCCAAGTTCTTGCATTAGATGATCCATCAAAGCTAGACAACAAAATTCTATTACCTTTGATTTCTTTTCTGCTGCATGGCCTCTTCTCTTCCTTCAGCTGGATGAAATGAGGAAAATCTAGAGTCTCCCTCAAGGCTCTAGGTTGAGTTCTATACTCAACAAGGTAATCACTGAGAATCTCATGATCCAAATATCTTCCATGCTCAATATCTTTTTCTTGATGAGAATAGGAAGTGCATGGTACTTCCTCTTCTTTTTCTTCAATCTTCTTGACCTCCTCAAAGGTGGATGCATCTTCTCTGGATCTGAAAATAGATGAGAATAAACTCATCTTTTTCAATGTTCTGATCTTCTTGGGCTTAGGCTCACAGGGATCAGTGGATCCCTCATACATGGGAAAAGGTGACCTCCAAGTGGTATGCTGCAACTTTGAACTCTGCATGCTAGATCCCCCATTGTTCCATTCACTTTCATCTTGCCTGAGCTGACAGTAATCTTTGAAAGGGAAATCTGCTCTAAAGTCTTCCCCCATGGACTGCCATTTACAGAAATAGTCTCCAAAGGGTATATGATCATGCTGCCTCCCTTTCTCATTCAGTACTGGAGGTAAGAATGTAGGCATTGCGATCCTGGTTGGCCTACTGAAGGTTGGTTAATGCTCATCACACTATTGTGAGATCCCCATATTTTTCGTAAATTACTAGCTCCACAGGCTGAGCCAGAACTATGCTCTGATACCACTGTAATATCTCGAAAATGGATTTTTCAGCAAATCATGCCTGAAAAACGCATTTTTCAGGAAAGTGGGATTTAGCTATCATAAAAAGTGTTGAAAAACACTTAGAAACCCACTCCAAATACAGCGGAAACCTTTAATCAGCTTTTATGGGCAAAAAGGTGGGGAAAAGTGAGGATTTTTTCCCTTAAATGAGTGAATAAGAAACTATGCGTAAAATGAAGGGTCAAGGTTCTGGAATATGTTATATTAGCTCAATAGGGATATTCATGTCGAATTTCAACAAAAACAAAGGCGTTTTACTTATTTAAACAGTTCCTCCTTCCCGACTAGTCAAGAAAAACCCTGATTTCCCATGACTTTGAGTATGCAGAAATTTACTGAAGCAAGGACAGCCTATTGTCTAAGGGTATAAGATGTAAAACAGTAAGAAAAATCAGATAATTAGTTTAGGAACATGGAATAGGCATTAAGCAAGGTTAAACATCAGTTTTACATAGAAAATCCCTCAAGATTAAGGTGCTACAAGACAAGAGAATGACCCAGAAACCCTTCAGCATTATTCCCAGGAGGCTGAAGCTTATTTTTATTATATCACAGATCTGAAACTGATAAATACATGAAAATAGAGATCTATAATGAAACCAAATGCCCAAAGGGCTCTTTATTACATTCCCCTTGGGGATTTTAGCAATACATGAAAATGCCGGAGCAGATTTGAGTTTTACTACAGCAGATCTATAGAATGATTCAAAATTTCTGAAGCAAAAACTTCAGTAAATGTATCAGATCAGAAATATACTTGGATTGGTTGGCCAATCCAAGGATCACCCTTGATGTAAGGAGGCTTCCTTCACATCAGAGATCTAGCTCCAAAATGATGCCAAAAACCCTGGAACGCTGCTCCTTCAGTAATAACGCAGATCTGGGGAAAGAACTGCGCAATATACCATAAAGAACACATTGGCCTGATGCCAAGATCTACAAATCAGATCTAATGTCTTCCACTCTGATCCTCCAAAGGAAAGAAAGACTCTCCCTCTAAAAAACAAGCAATGGAAGTGGTGTTGTGGAGTCTCCACGACAACACCCTACAACATAGTATTATGTTGGTGCTGCAATAATGCTGTCCTGGAGGATGATGCTTCTGTCTTGAGCAAAAATAATGATGGGACAACCTCACCCGAGCAAGCACTCGAAGTCCCCCGAGGCTGAGGGTGATATCTCCGAACGGAGACACTCGGTGCACTAAACAGTGTTACAGACTGGTTAAACAACCAGCATGCTCAAGAAGTCAAAATGACCAACTCAATATCATAAACATATGCATGAATGGCAATAGCTCTCCTCCCCTCCATTTATATAGCAATTGGAGACTCCTCATGGGCCCTTCCTCTAGAAGCTTCCCTCCTATGTTGCCATGTAGTGCTTTCCAACTCATACCCTGCGCTGGTTGACTTGGTCAAACCTCTTTGCAAATATCTCCTTTCACACATGAGGGTGTGAAATCTGGTTCCATGGTTGATCCCTTTTCATACTAGAGGGATTTTATTTATGTTTTTATTATCTTTGGGCCTCCTTACCCAATTATTCATCTCCTAAATGAGTTTAGACAAAATTTAATGTTCCAATTTATTGAAGAAAAATTTGGAACATTACATAGGGTGCACTTAGATTGGCAAACCCTTATCAAAAATTTTTGTTCTTTTACATGGTAATGCCTATCTAAGTCTACACTTATTACATCCAAGGGCTTAGATTAAACTGTTGAGCTCCTTTTTTCACTCTACCTATCTACTTATCTACCAAGATTACATTGTTTGGTCAGATCTTTTTTCTCTATTTATACAACATGAAATTCAAAAGTGAATTAGCCAAGCTTAAATTGTTTGACTATTCATGAATTGTGGCATAAGTGACAAACTGCACACAATTGTTTATTATTCAAAAGGTGAAAAAGTAGTGGCATTTAGACTTGCACACTTTCCTGGTCTTTCTTTTGTTGGGGTTCATTTTCTTTCATTTTTTTGACCATCTTTTATTCTTTTTACCCTTTGATTTTTCTTTTAGGGTATACCCTGTTTACATTTTTTAAATTTTTTGATTTTTTACAAATATGAAAAACCTTTGCAACAAGAAAAGGTATGAACACATTACATAGCTCATCAAGTCAATCATGATATATGACACCTATTGGTATAGGGGCATAACAACGTGTTTGCTACATTTTGGGAAAAAGACCAAGAGAATCTTCACTTTTCCCATGCATACCATATCCTGCTATCATTGTATTCCATGAAACAACACCTCTTGATGTTGGTAAATGTTCCCTAGTTTTCCTATTATCATTACTCTATTGCTAATTTGCTACACACAAACGAATATGATGGAGTCTAGGTTGATACATGTTTGCTGCATTTTGGGAAAAAGACCAAGAGCATCTTCACTTTTCCCCTGAATGCCATATCCTGCTATCATTGTATTCCATGAAACAACTTGATTTTGGTAATTGCTCCCTAGTTGTCCTATTATCAGTACTCTATTGCTAATTTGCTACTATTAACTGTCTGGCCAGTATAATCCTTACAAACTGGCCTAGCAAAATCACAAACTTGAAATACATCATAATATTAACCATTTTTGTTATCATGCCCAAAGTGGGCAGTCCTTTTTCTTCCTACAACTGATGACACCATGCATGAATTTGTTCTCCTAAAATGATCATAATGTTGTTCCACAGAGTCTTCGTCCTTTGCTACTACTTCCTCTTGTCCAAAGGAACCAAAGAAGATTGTTGGTGAGGCACAAGGGACCTCAAATCTACAAACCCAGGATGTTGCTCCAGCTCCAAATGTCGAACTCCCTCTTGGAATTGTTGTGTTAAGTCTTCTTGATCTTGCAATTTCTACCTAATGCGCTCTTCCACTACTTCCACAAGGATTATTTTCTCTTTATGCTTGTCCAGCTGGGTATTCATCCTAAGAATTTTTTTCTTGTTGGTTTTAGTTATTTTTCATAATTGTGCTTCCAATCCCTTCAAAATGTTTTCATTCTCCCCATTGCTTGTGCTAGAATTTGTTGATTGTTGTCACAAAGGCACTCACAACATCTAATTGAATAAAAAATGTGGTCTTGGTGATTTTCCTTTTCGCTTGATCCAAATTATATAATTTGAGTATTAACCCATAATTCTTCTATCATATTAGAATGTGAAAAGCAAGTATACCCATACAAGATCTCATGGAAGCAACTATTCAGACTTTGTAAACACCTGAAGGACCAGCCCTAGGGAGAGTAGTCCTAGGCTAGATTGTATTGTCTAAGAAAACATCCCTCTATGAAAAACTCCACAAGAGTATATGCCTAAAGTTCCCTCGGAATTTCTTGAATCTTGTGAACAAGAAGACTTGAGTTCGACATCCAAATTGCAAGCGAGTCCTCTATTCCTTGCTTCTAAAGTCAAGCTTTCAAGTTCTCACAGTGAATCCCCACTAAAAATGTTCCAAATCCAACCTTCCAACTAGAACCAAACCTTCCAACTGGAAAATAAAAGAGCTGAATTGTAAATCTCTGATCTCTCCTGCTAACCAAAATTGAAACTTCCAGATGTCCATCAAAAGGTGGAGAAAAATCCTACACGATTTGTGCCATCCCATCGCCTTATTGGCTATCACATCTATTGGTTAATTGAAATTTGAGTCCTCTCAGGGCATGAAGAAACAACCATTGTCATAATTTTTTTAATGCCTTGGTTCTTCAAAATCTAGACTCATCCAGAGGGAATTCGATAGGAAGTATCACCCAGTAATTCAAGGAATTTGGATAGGTTGTTCATAGAAATGTATTAATAAATTGGGTGTGGTTTTAGTTCGTGTGAAATCCATTTTCGGAAATGAATTATGGTTCTATATGGCTATTGTGTTTAACATCCAATTCATAGTTTTTGGTTGCAGTTAGTTTCAATCATATTTTGGTTGGAAAGATATTGAAAAATTACAATAATCGATTTTTTTTGTTGATATTGAAAAATGCATTGTCTTTTTGAAACTGAAGAGAATTTTGAATTAAAAGTGCTTAGGAAAATAAAGCATGAAAGTTCTATGTAGTAATAATGGGGAACCTCTCGAGAATGTTTCTTTTAATTACCAATTAGGGTTACCCATATGATAATGAGGTGGAATTGTAGTTGGCACTACAACTAAGAACTATGTTTGTTGCCATGCCTGACCATCTTACATGGTCATGATTGCCCATGCTTTTTCAGAGGGCCATATCACCGCCTCCTCTTGACTAACCTGTCTACCCGTGGTGGTTTAGAATGTAATAATGTCTTTTATTTGTTAAATTATGAGTGACAAAGTAGAGGATTTACAAATCTTTAGTTATAAACTATATAGTTGTTGTAGACAATTACAAACTTAGTTCTTACAACTTACTAAAGGTTTCTCATAATTATTTCAATAAAGTAATGATATGTTCTATTCTTGTTGTTCCTGTTGTATGGACTTATAGATGGTCTTTTCTCTTTCAAAGGGTTAGAATGTAACATTGTCTTTGATTTTTTAAATTCTAAGTTACAAAGTAGGGTGTTCAAATTCTTCAATTATAATTATATATTTTTTGTAAATAGGGTTACAAACTTAGTTCTTACAGTTTAATATAGATTTCTTATTTTTGGAAATAAAGTAATGCTATGTTCTATTATGACTATTCCTGTGTTATGGACTTGTATGATGGAAAGTTCCTAGAAATCGCTTGTGTGTTTCAAGTGCAACCTTAAAAGAAAAATCACATTTTTCCTTTGTATTTGCAATGTAATCCTAATATACCAAACTCAAAATCTCATGATTATTTTCATCAACAGGTGAAATAGCTCTTTTGGTTAAAATCTCCTCTAGTGTTATTATTTATCCTCATAATTCTGTTAACGGATTTTTTTATTCACTACCCTATAGAAGACACTAAAGATTTTAAAATACTATTTTGATTATAACTATGTTATAGTGGCTAGTAAATTTGAAGATATTGGAACTAATATATTTGCATATCTACAATTCACTATTATTCTAATCTATATGTTTTGTTCTAGGGAATTTGTAAGAAATTGTTCTTAGTTTCAATTTTGGGTTTAACCCTATTGTTTGGAATAGTCAATTTCCATGTGAAATGAAGAAGGCGTCTACTCTAAAGAAGAAAGCAAATGGAACACCAATGAAAACATTGATAGCTCATGAAATATTGCAGGAATCAGATTCTAAATTTTGTATGCCCAATGTCATTGCAAGTGATACAATGCCAATAGGTTCAGTGCCAACAAACCAAATACAAGATACTGAGAAGCATTTACAAAAAAAAAAACATCCTTGAAACAGTGGCAACACAGTGTATAGGGCAATCAGTTTGTGCTTTATGGAGTAATGAAGCACTTCGGTTATTGCTATTGGTCCTAGATTCTAATTGCTATAGCTAGTGTTATTATCAATTAATTGTGATTATACACTATGTTGTAGTCACTTGATATCTAGATCTGGTTGTGTAGTAATCAACAATTCGATTATAGTATCAAGTGTATTAATGGCAGATTCTATTTTATTCCCTTCAGATTAATGCCGTTGGCAACATATAAGCAAGTTTTGTATGTACATTGTATCTCTAATTAACGAGGCATATGATATTTCTTCTTCCATTTTTTAAACAACTCAACGTATGTCTTACACATAGCACTTCTTGATTTGAAGTAGTTGTATTAAAAAAACAGGTTAATTATTTAAAGTATTTGAATTTTGCTCTATGTATGTGCATAATACTTTCCAAGGCAGTTTTTTGCGGAATTGGCTTGCTTCTTCCCCCCTTAGTATTGAATGGGGTTGGGTAAAGAAGCATTGTCAAATGGTAGGGGATGATCATGGTGGTTATTGCCTTAGTCACCTGCAAGCTTCATAGATACTTGGCCATCTATAGAGGTTTCTTGATTTTCTGTAATTAACTTACTCTAAAATGAAATAAGACATTCCACAAACCAATTCAAAGCAAGTAGAATTTTGATTATAGTTTTAGCTGTAGCCTTTCAACATTTTTGGCTTATTTTCTTATATCAAACATTTGTGTAGGGTTTCAATGAATTAACATTTCATTGAGTATGTATTTACAAATCAGTGATTTTGGGATCAAATCCTACAAAGTAATTCTATACCTGCTCTTCAAATTCCTTCAAGCTTTTGAAAGTAAAACCAATGAATTATCAATATAATTTTACCATAATAAAAAATAATTAGAAGAACTTTAGCCAACTCAAGTTGTTCATTGGTTAGGCTTGAACCAACATCTCTTCTCGAGAAATTCAACAATTCCAACTTAATAATTCTATCGGCCTCTCTTTGTACCTTTTGCGACAATTGCTAGTTTATGCCATAATTTATTGATATGGTTGCAATATTCATGCATTATTTTTAGGTTTGTTTAGTGATTTTTTATTCTTAACATTTGCACTAAAAGTATCCAAAAACAAAATCCTTGAAATATCTTATAATTAGCTAAATAACATATTTAAGATGAGTTACTTCCCACCATAATCTAAGTAAGTCTTTGCATAAAAAATTGATAGAAATAAAAGGTGAATAAATATAATTACCAAGAGTTACTTCCCAACATTATTTATGTTTTCTTGATGATGATGATGATGATGATGATAACGGGGGTTAACGTCCACTGAGGCCAAATTGGTCTATTGGACCTATAATTTTTTTAGTTTTTAATTGTCTAGCTCCTCGTCTTTCTTGGCGAGATTGGTGCTGTAGCTTTCTTTTTTTTCTCTACGATCTTCCAACTTCCTTTATCTTGCATCTCCTTCATCTCTTCTAGTTCTTGGGACATTGGTGTCTTAGCTTCACGATCTATTGTGTTCGTCCTTTTGAAGATAGTCGGAGAAGAAGTTTGGTCTAGGAGATTTGCTTTGCTAGTAAATGAAGATTTATTTTGTGCGGTAATCGAATCCTCATAACTGTTGATGCTTGAGGGGTTGTCGAGTTCACTTTCCCCCTGCTTGTCTTGAGAGTTGTTTCTTTCGTGCCCGATTTCTTGTGATTCAGAGTTTTCTCGGGAGTAGTCTTCTTTGATGAAAGTGTAGTGTTCTTTTTGTGCTCCTTCCCACCATGTAGATCTGTGGTGATTTTTTCTAGCAGAATTTTTCTGGGAGGCTTTTGGGCAATTTTTGGCTAGATGGCCTATCTCAAAGCAAGATCAACATCTAAAGAGGACACTTTCATAATCAAGCTTCTGGTTCCACACATAGTCTTTACTTGTTGGTTTATTTCAGCTCGGAATCTGGTGCTGAAGTCCATTTCCACACAAATGCGTGCATAGGTGGTTCTAGCATATTCCTTTGTTTCTGGGCACCTGCAGTAAAATTTCCCATTTGCATTTCCAATGGCTTTTACCGAGGATAAATTCCAGAGATGCAAGGTTTGGCAATCTCACCCAAACTGGTGCTGAGGTTATCACTGTTGTTGAGGGATCGAATGATGGGTTCCATGGCTTCATGAATAAGCCTGAGTTTTCCCAAAACCAAGGGCCGAAATCTAGAATACATTGTCTACTTTCAGGTTTTTCAAAATATACTATAAAGAAACCCCTAGCACAGGAATATATATTAATTGCATCAGAAATGACAGGCTTCCATACCTCCGAGATCCAATTATGGAGAGTTGTTAGCCGCGGCCAAAAACCATAAATGTGTAGACTTATTTAGAAGTAAAACTATAAATGTGTAGACTTACTAGTGGTTACTAACCACCAAAATTTATGCAACCCTTGTGCATGAGCAAGCAATTAATTTATTCACCTCATATCTTAATTTATTAATTCATGTCAAAACAGGACTATAAAATTTAATTTGCGTATTGACCATTATTAATTTAACATTGATCAATATAAATTATTTTTTATGTAATTTTTCCCCAAACATAATCTATAACTTGAATGACAAAAGATAAACTTCCTTCAGCACTTGTTTGCTATAAAAATCTTTCCCAATGCCACCATAATAAAGATTTTAGATGAACCATCGTTTTTAAAAAAAATCTTTGTTAATTAAAATCTTCGTACCACATCTATGAAAAATGTGTTTAAGCTGCCTATCTTTCCAAATGCCACCATACTAAAGGTTTTAGTTGAACCATCTTTTTAAGAAAATCTTATTTAATTAAAATCTCTGTACCACGTCTATCAGAAACGTGTTTAAGCTACATAACTAACCAAATGCAACTAGGGTTTAAATTGAAGTAAAATTTACAATATAATTTTAAAAAAAATATATATATATATAATTTTAAAAATATATATTTAAAAAAAAAAATTAATATGCTTGATTATAATTGGAAGGTTTTATTGTAGTTTTTGCACAATATATTGTCACGTAGATAATCTCACAAATTTTATGCCATAATTTATGGATATGGTAGAAATTTATGGATATTGTTGCAATATTCAAGCAACAATTTATAAATATATTTACTATAAGTTACTTCCCACCCTAATTTAAGCAAGTATTTGCATAAAAAAGATACTAAAAATATGTAAATAAATACTTACTTTCATTATTTATGTTTTCTTGGTCACTTATGTAGGAGTAAAACTGTAAATATGTAGACTTGCTAGTGGGTACTACCCACCAAAATTTATGCAAGTGCTTACGTTTAACTAACAAATAATTTATCCACTTCATGTCTCAATTTATTAATTCTTTTCAAAGAAAGAATATAAAATTCGATTTGCCTATGGACCATTATTAATTTAGCATTGATCAATATAAATCATAATTTTTATGCCATAACGCATTCCTTTTGAGAATAATTCCCCTCCCATGCCACCTTTGAAGTTGTGCGTCATTGATTTTGGTGTTAGACAATTGAAATAACTAAACCAGTATTGCAGTTACAATTAGGTACTACAGTTACAATTAGAAATAGATAATCAAATCTAAAGCATTGAATTGAAATGATAACAAAAATTGAATGCAGAAAACTTTCGTCCCTCCTTAGCATTTATCCTTTGTTGTGAAATTCCTCTATGCCCTGTAGCACACCATTTAATAAGTGGGCGTAGCTAGCCAAGTTAGTAGTTAGTAGTTTGGAAACATTTCACATGTAAGACGATCTCGCACCAAACATGGGAATCCAGGATCTGCCATGGAAAAGTTGTTGTCTCGACACACACAAGTGACGGTGAAGATAATTTAGACATGAGAGCTGCCATTTTTGTGGTAAATAGGACCATAACTGCATTACAGAAACGATGGAATTCTGTGGACTCGAGATGATCTTCATCCTCTCCTTCCTCGTCCTCTTTTTCGCCATCCAAGCAAGCTAAAGAGGAAACCCCACATTTTCAACCCTATAATACCATACAGCATGGGTAAAATCCATTGAAAGGCTCTCGTCACCTGTGTATCAAAGTCATGTTATACTAATTTCTTCCATTTAGAGCTTTGTTTTTACTAGCCAAATCAAGGCCCTTTGAGAGATTTGGAGTCAACCTATTAATGGCAAGGAGGGAAAGTCGAGGAAGAACATTATTTGTTTTTCATTATTAGGGCCCGATCTACTGTATTGCAGATAACTTCCCTTCGGCATGTGCGGCATCCTTTTCAGTGACTCAGAGTACCTAATTTCCCACTATTTCCACCTTGTTTAAACAACACACATACCCAACTTGTGCACCACATATCGCTCTCCAAGTTTCGTGTTGAATTGTCTCCCCTACAGGAATTTTAGGGTGGTTATTAACAAAGTCTGTCTGTACTATTGGATGGAATGTTAAACCATTGAAGATTTTTAAACCGTCTAATCAATTGTTAATCTTCAAGTTGTTTGATTAATAATTAATAATCAAGAAAAAACTAATAGTTAGAGTTAGTAATAGGCAAGTTGAAAAAATAATCGACCAACTACTTCATACTGAACAATTTCATTTCTTGAGTTAGAGTTAGTAATAGGCAAGTTGAAAAAATAATCGACCAACTACTTCATACTGAACAATTTCATTTCTTGATGGCTTAATGGGGAGGCTTATTCCCGTCTCGGTTCTCAAAAATAGGATTATCTTGCAGGGATGGTCTATTTGTTGTAGGGACTGGTCTTTTGTTGTAGGGACTGGTCTATTTTTTAATCAACGCTTACAGAGAAGTTCTTGGGTAAATTTTCCATTCAAATTTGATCAATGTATTACTTTTAGTTTTTGGATTTTAATTCACTTTTCAATTCATATTTGGTCACTGTATTACATTTTTTTTATTTTAATTTTGGCGAGTTTCTTGCACTCTGCATTTTTTATTCTAATTCGGGCAATTTCCTTGCAATCTATATTAAGTATCTAACATCTACATTAAGTATGTGACAACCCCAAATGTTCTACAAATTACCTCAACAAAATCTTGAGATCCTATTTGAGGATACACAATGACACCAAACCCTAACAAACGTTGTGATTACTGCATACAAACATCAACATACAATAACCTGCAACCTTCACCACTTTTAAGGTAATGTTTCTATGATCTTTGTGTGATAAATTAATCTATCTTTGAATTAGAGAGCAACAACAGTTCCGTCTTCCAGGCCAAACAGGATGTGTTAGAATATGCGAAGATGCATTTTTGGCTGATAAATTGGAACCTCAGTTTGTATCAATTCCAAATGAAAGATTCCAAAAAATATCCCTGGGACAATACCAAAAGCTTTAACCTCACAGATGAGGGACTTGCGGATTTAATCACTGTATTTCTTTTTTTATATTTTAATTTTTTCTATTGATTTATTGTTTAAATGATTTTTCTCCAATTGAAGTTTTCTAAAACAAAATATGCTTTCTTGTATTGTTAAGGTTTATATGTTCAACGTGTATTATTTTTCTCTCATTTTTGTATGGAGAGGCCGGAAGATATTGTCATGGCTTTTAAAATTATATTAAAAAAAATTAACAAAACATATGAATTCAATTCAGATTATAAATTAATAATTAAATTGAATAGAATTCCTAGGATATAATAATGAATTCAATTTATTTTATAAAT
>APFE030812924.1:0-35874 GCA_000404065.3 Pinus taeda | reverse complement strand
TTACGAAATTATTTATATTTTATAAATAAGTTTTGTGAAGATTTAATCATGTAAATAATCTTCAATTTTAGTCGTAGTTTTAGCCCTTGTCAATTTTATTATCACAATTATTTCTTTTTTACTTATAACTATCTGATTGCTTGGGTGAATATTTGTAAGAAGTAGTGATCCGAATCGGATCCACAAAAGACTGTCAAGAACCTTGACTGTATCGAGTTGAAAAAATCCTTGAAAATTCCAAAACAGTGATCAAAAAACACCTTGAACCAGTGGCAATGGCCGCCAACATGGAACGATGAGGACCTCGGTCAAAGCGCGCTGTCCGAAGCCCATGGAAATTGCGCAAGAGGTCAAAGCAGCCCCTGGGAGCCCCAGATCGAGAAAAATAGGCGATTTTGCACATCGCTGGGAAAACAAGGCTAAAATGGAAAAGCCTTAAGCACTCAGTCGCGTTGGGGGCCGAAGAACCGCGGGCGTAGAAACAAAAAGCGCTAAAGGACAAAGGCGGCACCCGTGCTCTGGAAAACCGGCGGTATCAATCGAGGCGCCCTTGAACGGTAAGAGGTTTTAGAGGAGAGTGGAGCGATCCCACTCAGTGATCGATGCGTGGCAGCGGAGGTGAGAGAAAAACTGCTATGATCGCGCACTATCGGTCGAGCAAGTCAACCGCGCTCAACGTGCGTATGACGTTGGATCTGGAGTAGCCCAGATCAGATGGCTGAGATTGCGCCCGATGGAGGAAGCGGAATCGACAGGGGATTAAGTCGCGTTCTAAAGGGATTTGGAGTTCATTTGACCGCCACGGTGGAGAAAGAACGCATACACGATGTAACGGAATAAACGAACCGATGAAGCATGCTGGCACTAGTTAGATGGAGACACGTGGCCACTTCCCGAGCGTTCATGCTGACACCGAATAGGGAACTCCAAGCGCAGCTGTAGAAGGTGAATCGACGCAAGCGGGAGAGGAACCGAATAGGCATAGGGATCGAATGGCTAAAGCCATGAACAAAGACAATCGAAAAAAAAAAAGGATTGAGAGGAGTCCGAGCGACCAAGAGAGACAGTGAACAGTGCACCCTGAGAGAAGGACTGAACAGAGAGAATAGTAAAGCCAAGCAGAGGAGACAGAGGGCTGAGCTGACCACAGGTAGCATCGAGCACCAGAGAGCTTGAAGATTCAAGCCTTCCCATAGAGGAATCTGTCTGGACTGAGCATCACATTTGGCTCTTTCCACTATAGACCGAGGGTCACAGAGCTGGTAGGAAGAACAAGAGTCTGTGTACTCCGAGTGGCTTGGGGAATCCAAGAACCACCTTGCCAAGCAAACCTGCTTCAAGAGAATTCGCATTGAGTCGTTGTATTTGTAATTCTCTGCTTAAAGACACAATAAAACAAGGCCACCACTGAAAGCTAGACCAGAGATGTAGCCCTCGAGAATAGGGGTGAACTCCTTATTAAAAAAAAATTGTGTCTTTGTGTTGCTTATTGCATTTCTCTACCATCTCTCCACTTATTTTCTATGTATTGGCAATCTGATCGATCTGTTGTTTCAATAACATAGAACACACACACCAGCACATGATTCTGTAATACCTTTTGTTTAATAAAACTTCAACTAAGGTCACTTATAGGGTGATTATCAAATCAAGTGGTATCAGAGCTCTAGGTTGTAAGGTTAGATAAGCTTGTGTTGGGTTAGCTGTGAATGCTCACTAGATCAAAGCTCAAATTAGGAGAAGGAGAGTTGGTGGAAACTAATGCTGAAATTGGGAGAGTCTATTCTCAGAAGACAATGTCAGAGGAAGGTTCTATAGGGCCAGACCCTCAATTCATAGAAAGTTTCCTAGCTATAAAGTCTATGGTAGAAGAAATTTATAGGGAATTTAGGAAGCATAGGGATGAAGATTCATCAGGTTCTAAACAATATAAAGAAAAATATAAGTCTCATTCCCATGACCACTCCAAAAGAAAGGGGAAAGAGGAAAGCTTTCTCACACCTCCTAATAGCCCTGTGCATAATAAGAAAGCATCTTTGATTAAGCTAGATGTAAAATTTTATTTTTCTATATATGATGGAGAGCTAAATGTTGAAAAGTTGGACAATTGGATTAGACAAATTGATGTGTATTGTAGAGTATAGAACATAGACTCAGACAAGAGTAAGATTCAGTTGGCAAGCCTACGCCTAGGAGGCACTGCCTTGGTTTGGTGGGAAGGCAGAACCTAAGCTGATATAAGCATGGTAAGACCATCTCTGTCTGGAGTGAATTTGTTTCTGCAATCAAAAAGCAGTTCTATCCAATGGCCTACATGCAACAAGCCATGATGAGTTGGCAAACTCTTCGGCAGTTGAAAGGGCAAAGTGTGCAAGGGTATACTCAAGTCTTCAGAAAGAGAGCATTGATGTTGGGCATCTCATTAGACTCACCAGAAACTCTTTTGATGTACATTGGTGGTCTACACAGCTACATGAGGCATACCATCCTCATGTTTAATCCCACTAGTATAGATGAGGTATCTATACAAGCTACTCATCTAGAAGCTAGAAGAAAGAATGGGAATCTAGAAGTTGGGGGACCATCCCAACCCACTGTAAGCAAGAGAAAGGAGAAAAGAAAGCAGGAGTGGAAAGCAAGGAAGGCTAACATTGCACAAAAAAGCAAAGTTTCATGCATTCACTGTAAAAAGGAGGGGCATGATGATGAGCATTGTTGGATTCTACATCCAGCGCTGAGACCTAAGAAGTCCGAGGGTAAGAAGAAGAAGACTGCTGCAGCTATTCAGAAAGATTTGGGGTCAGACTCGGGAGATGAAACAATCATTGCAGCCACAGGTATAAAGGTAAAAATTCTGAAGCATCTACTAGTAATTCTTCTCAATCTGTTATTGATGAAGAACATGAGAGAAAAAGACATGAGCTTTTCCATATTCGAGTTGTTTCCAAAAATCAAAATATTGATACTTTGTTTGATAGTGGCTCACAAGTGAATTTAATTTATGAAGCAATTGTAAAGAAATTGGGATTAACAACTACACCTCATAAGAAACCATACCCATTAGGATGGTTGAATGATAAAGCACAACTACAAGTGACTAGACAGTGCAAACTCAAGTTTTCTTTTAGGTCAACATTTGTAGATGATGTTGAGTTAGATGTAATTCCTTTGGATATATGTGGAATTGTTTTAGGAAGTCCCTACTTGTATGTTAGAAAAGCTATTTTCTATAGAGATGAGAACAAGTATCTACTTGTCAAAGATGGAATCAAATACTTTGTAAGAGCTCACAAGATCAAGAATAATTACACTCTCATAAACTTAGGACAGATGAAAAGAATGATAAATTCATGCAAACAGTTCTTACTGATGGTTGTAAAGGAAAAGACACCTGATAAGACCAAAATATTTGAAGGCTTTAATGCTAATCAGCGAACTGATATAGAAAATATTGTTTCAGAGTATGACGTCTTATTTCAAGAACCTAAAGGTCTGCCACCCAAAAAGGGAATAGTACATGATATTATTTTGCAACAAGATGTTCGTTTGCCTAACATTGGGATGTACAGGTTGTCCGCTTTAGAGAATGATGAAATCAAGAAGCAGGTGCAGGAGTTGCTCGAGAAAGGGTTCATCAGGCCCAGCACATCACCATGTGGGTCACCAATCGTTTTGATGAGAAAGAAAGATGGCTCGTGGAAAATGTGCATTGATTACCGAGCACTGAATAAGATAACAATCAAAAACCGTTATCCCCTTCCTCGCATAGATGATCTTTTAGATCAATTGAAGGAAGTTTTTTATTTCACCAAGATGGATTTGCACAGTGGATACCATGATGTCAGAGTTGTAGAGCAAGATGCATGGAAGATTTCTTTCAAAACAAAGCAAGGATTGTATGAATGGCTGGTTATGCCTTTTGGCTTGACCAATGCCCCTGCTACTTTAATGAGATTAATGAATGATGTACTCAGACCTTTTCTTGATGATTTTTTTATTTTGTATCTGGATGACATTTTGATTTTCAGTAAAATGTGGGAAGAACATTTAAAGCATGTTAAGAAGACATTAGATGTTTTGAAAAGGAAAAGCTTTATGTTAAACTCTCTAAATGTGAATTTGGAAAAACCTCTCTAAATTAGTTGGGTCATATAGTAGGGGGAGGTAAATTGAAAATAGATCCCTCTAAAGTGGAAGTCATCATAAACTAGCCTAAACCCAAGTCTGCTTCAGAAGTGAGAAGCTTCTTAGGAGCAGCACAATATTGGAGGAAGTTCATTTCAAATTTTTCCTCAATTGCAGCTCCCTTACATGTTTTGACAGGATTGAAAAAGGTGTTTCAGTGGGGAGGAAAACAACAGAAAGCCTTCGACACCTTGAAAACAAAATTAGTACAACACATGTACTAGCACTGCCAGATTTACAAAGGCCATTTTAGATCCAAACGAATGCCAATGACTATGCCATGGGAGCAGTGTTGACACAGCACAATAAACCCATATGTTATCATTCTGAGACTTTTAATCCTGCAGTGGTTAACTATCCTACCTATGATAAAGAATTGTATGCATTAGTCCAAAGTGTGAGAAAGTGGAAACATTACTTAATGAGCAAAGAGACAGTAATACATATTGATCATTAGCCACTTCAATATCTACACTCCCAAACTAAGATGCAACAATCAAGACAATATATATGGATGGGTTTTCTACAATAGTTTCATTTAGTCATCAGATATAAAAAGGGCATACATAATAAGTTTGCATATATGTTATCTAGACCCATTATAAATGCATCTACCATACTTAAGCATAATTCTGTGTTGCATGAAAGCTACATAGAACAGTATGCTCAAGACATGGACTTTAAAGATGTGTATGCAACTTTGAGTCAAGGAAAAAGAGTGGAAGAATTGGACTATCATGTGAAGGACCCACTCTTATATCATTGTGGGAAACTCTGCATTCCCCAAACTGAAAGAGTAAAGATAATTAGGGAAGCACACACTTTTTTTATATCAGGTCAGTTTGGAGTAAGTAAAACAGTTGCACAGCTGCAAAGGTTCTGCTATTGGCCGAGAATGAGTGAGACAGTCTCTAGATATGTAAAGGGGTGTGCTATGTGTGCTAAAAGCAAGCCCAACAATAGGAAACTAGGCTTGTACACTCCCTTGCCAGTTCCTTCTCACCCTTGGGGAAGCATTTCCATGGATTTCGTTGGAGGACTGCTTAAATCTAGGAAATGTCATGACTATCTATATGTTGTTGTGGATAGGTTCAGCAAAATGTGTATTTTAGTACCCTATAGTAAACAGATTACAACTGAACAAACTGCAAAATTGTTCTTTGAACATGTATGGGTTCATTTTGGATTACCCACCTCTATTATATCTAATCGAGACACCCCATTTGTGGGGAATTTTTGGTCAAGTCTGTGGAAACTTATGGACACCAAATTAAAGAAAAGCACAGCTTTTCATCCACAAACAGATGGCCAGACAGAAGTAGTTAATAGGACAATGATTCAGTTACTGAGAGGATATTGCAGCAAACATCCTAAGCTTTGGGATGAGCATTTTTGTTATGTGCAGCATGCTTACAATAGAGCCAAACACTCTTCTACACAGAGATCTCCTTTTGAGACCTACTTTGGTTTCATACCAAGGTCTCCCTTGGATTTTGTCTTTGGTAAAGATACCATGGTTGATGGACATAGTGATGTGGACAAGGCAACTAGGTTCATTGAACAGATCCAGGAGATCCATCAGGCAGTACAGGAATAGCTGGAAAAGAGCCAGGCCAAGTACAAGGCTAGGCATGATAAGCATCAGATGGAGCATAGTTTTCAAGTTGGAGACCAAGTATGGCTGTACATCAGCAAGGACAGGATGCAAGGTGAAGGTAAAAATCTAAAACCTATTAGGTATGGACCCATCAAGATACTTGAGAGGATTAGTGAGAATGCTTTTCACCTTGATCTACCAGCTTACATGCACATTTACTCAGTTGTGATCGTGGATTGCTTGAGATTGTTTGAACCTTCAATGATTGAGGACCCTAAAGAGTAGAGTCAATTGTCTTATGTTGATGATCTACTACTGGAATATCTTAATGAGTTGTAGGAAGATACAGTGCTGGATAGGAAGGTAAGGACAACGTGTAGTGGACAGGTGGAATACCTTAGAATTGGGCTTAAAGGTTTGAAGCCGAGAAGTGCGAAGTGGATTGAGATTGGACAAGTGAGACAAAAATTTCCTCACTTAGTTGATGCTTAAAGAAAACCAACTTTTGGTGGTCCAAAAGCTTTTCAGCTAGGAGTTCATGATCTGAATCGAATCCATAAACGAATGTCATAGAACTGTGACTAAAACAGGCCAAACAAATCCTTGAAGAATCGAAAACAACAATCAAAAACACCCTGAACCAGTGGCCATGGCAGTCGGCATGGAATGATGAGGACCTCGGTCAAAGTGTGCTAACCGAGGCCCATGGAGACTGTGTAGGAGGCCAAAATAGCCCTTGGGAACCCCGGATCGGGAAAAGGAGCTGGTTTTCGATGCGCTTAGCGCTAACACACATCGCTAGGTGAAAATGGCTAAAATGGAATGCCTCTAGCACTCGGTCACATGGAGGAACCGAAGGACCGCGGGCAGAAAAGGGAAAAGGAGCCAATGGAAAAAGGCAGGACCCACACCAAAAAACTAGCGGTTTCCCCGGGACGCCCTTGAATGGTAAGTGGGTTTGAAGAAAGTGGAGCAATCACAATCAGTGATCGATGCGTGGCAGTGGAGGAGAGAGAAAAATTGCCACAATCGTGAGCTATCGGTTGAGCAAGTCAACTGCGCTCGACGTGCGAATAATGTTGGATCTGGAGGAGCCCAGATCAGATGGCTGAGATTGCACTCGATAGATAGAGTGGAATTGCCAAGGGATTAAGCTACGACTTAAGAGGATTTGGAATCCATTGACTACCACAGTGGAGAAAGCAACGAATAGACAAGTGAGCTAGCATAGTTTCGACGGAGACACGTGGCTACTTCCTGATCATTATGCTGACACCGAACAGGGAATTCCAAGAACACAAGCGACATGCGAATCGACGCAGGAAGGAGAGGAAATTAACAGACATGGAGGTCAAATGGCTAAAGCCATGAGTAGAGACATTGAATGGGAGATCAGAAGGGAGATTCAAATCAAGGAGTCCAAGCGACCAAGAGAGACAGTGAATAGTGAACCCCGAGAGGAAGACTGAGCACAGAGAGCAGTAAAGCCAAGCAGAGGAGATAGAGGGCCGAGTTGACCACAAGTAGGATCGAGCACTAATGAGCTTGAAGATTCAAGCCTTCCCATAGAGGAATCTGTCCCGATTGAGCATCACAGTTGGCTCTTTCCACTGTAGATCAAAAGTCACAGAGCTGGTAGGAAGAAAAGAGTCTGTGAACTTTGAGTGGCTTGGGGAATCCAAGATCCACCCTACCAAGCAAAATCTGTTGCCAGGAGAACTCATATTGAGTCCTTGGATTGTAAATCTTTTGCTGACAGACACAGTAAAACAAGGCCACCACTGAAGTTGGACTAGAGATGTAGCCCTAGAGACTAGGGCGAACTCCTTATTAAAAATTGTTTGTGTCTAGTATTGCTTACTGCATTTCTCTGTTATCTTTCCATTTAAAATGTCTGTGTATTGGCAATCTAATCGATCCGTTGTTTCAATTGCACAGAACACACACTAGCACATGATTCTATAGTACCTTTTTTTATTAAATATTTAACTGAGGTCACTCACAGGGTGATTATCAGATCACTGTATCTCTAGGATACCATAAGCCATAGTTTTATGTTCCTTGAAGATATTTGAAAATCCTTTTAACCACCTAAAGGTGTGCTTCTTTTCGATTTTCCTGGAATCTTCCAAATATTCCCACTGCATGCACGATGTCTGGTCAGGTACCTGTCAAACAGAGCAGACTACTAATCATGGATCTATAGGTTGCTTGATGTATTGTTGTTGAATCATCATTTGCGCTGAGACCGCATCCTGTTACCATAGGGGTACATACTGGTTTCTAATCTTCCATGCCATCTTTCTTCAAGATCTACTTGAGGTTTTTGGTTTGTGATAGAACGATACCATCTTTGTTTCGTTGGACTTGTAAACCAAGAAAATATGTCAACTCACCAAGCAGGGACATTTCAAATTCTTTCTACATCACCAAGGAAAAGTTTTGACTCATGGCTTCTTCATTGCTACCAAAGATGATATCATCAACATACACAACAAGTATTAGCAATATATCATTGTCAATTTTTATATAAAGATTGCTATCTACTGATCCTTTTGAAAAACTTTGTTGATGGAGGTATTTGTCCAGACGATAATACCAATCTCTTGGAGCCTGTTTAAGATCATAGAGAGCCTTTCTGAGTCTGCATACAAGTTTTGGATCATTTCCAAGGATGAATCCATCTGGTTGCTCAATATACACTTCTTCTTCTAAGTCTCAATTTAGAAAGGCATATTTCACATCCATTTGATATACTTTGAACTTCTGGAAGCTAGAAAGAGAAAGGAACATTCTTATGGCTTCAAGTCTAGCAATTGGTGAAAAAGTTTCTTCAAATTCTATACCTTCTTGTTGAGCATACCCTTTACAAACAAGTCTGGCCTTGTTTCGAATAACATCTCCATTTTCATTCAACTTGTTTTTGAATATCCATTTGGTCCCTATGACATTCTTATCATTAGGTCTAGGAACCAATTCCCAAGTGTTATTCTTTTCAATCTGCTCAAGTTCTTCATTCATTGCCTTGACCCAGCATTCTTCTTTGCATGCTTCACTTACATTTCTGGTTCAATGGAGGATAGCAATGCTAGATAGCTTGAAGCTTCTATTATAGTTCTTCTTGTTTGAACACCTGCCTCTTTCTGCCCCAAAATTTGAGTCTCTAGATGATTCTTCTGTATGTACTTGGATGGAGTCTTGTCTTCTACCCTTATCTATTCTTCTGGTGCCTCATAGGTTTCTTCTTCATCATTAGTCTGATTTGAAGTTGAAGGATAGTCCTCTTCATCTTCAAAATCTTTGTTTTTTTATCTACTTTTGATTGTCGCCTACTTCATCAACCACCACATCAATACTTTCAACAATTTTTCCAAGTCTTTTATTGTAACACTTATATCCTTTACTTCGGGAAGAGTAACCAAGGAGAATCGCTTCATCTGCTCTAGGTTCAAACTTGCCAAGATTTTCATCAATCCTTTGATGTAACATTTTCTTCCAAAAACTTTGAAGTATTTTACCGTAGGAGTCTTACCATACCAAAGTTCATGAGGAGTTTGAGTGCTATTTACCCGGACGTTTGTTTTGTTGCGAATAGTAATGGCAGCAAATGCAGCTTCACCCCAGAAGGTTGCAGGAGTTCCAGACTCATCAAGCATAGCATGAGCCATTTTTTGAACCGTTCTATTCATCCTTTCCACTACTCCATTTTTCTAAGGAGTCCTTGCAGTAGAGAATTCCCTTATTATTCCATGTTCTTCACAAAAGTCAAAAATTCATCTGAGGTAAATTCACCTCCTTGATCAGACTTGAGGAAATTGATTCTGCGATCTGATTCATTTTCAACCAAGGCTTTGAAAGCCTTGAACTTTTCGAAAGCTTCATATTTATGCTTCAGAAGTCCTATCCAACACATCCTTGAAAAGTCATCAATGAACAATATAAATTATTCTTCTCCTCGAGGTGATTTTTTTGTTGATGGACCACATAAATTAGTATGGACAAGTTCAAGTGGCTTACTAGCTGATCCTTCCTTCTTAGGGAAATTAGTTCTGGTTTGCTTACCAAACTGACATGATTTTCATTTGTATTGTTTGGAATTCTGATGTCAGGGAGATCACGAAACGCCTGACATTTGCATGCTTTCCTTATCTGAGGGAAGCTTAGATGCCCCAATCTTCTGTGCCATAGCCAGTGTTCATCATTCTTGCTTAGATAGCATTGTTGTTGTCCTCCCTTGAGTATGTATAAATTATTTGGAGTTCTTATGCTCACGAACAATACATCCATTTGATCGAAATATTACTTCATTTCCTTGATCACACATTTGGTTAACACTCAATAGATTATGCTTTAAGCCATCAACATACATAACATTTCCAGCTTTGACTTTTTCCTTCAAAAGAACAGAACCTTTACCTTTTATGAGTGCATGGGTGTCATTTCTGAATGAGACCTTCCTTTCCTTTTCTAAGGCACTATATGACGGAAGTTTTTCTTTATCACCTGTCATATGTTTCAAGCATCCATTGTCGATGTATCGCTAATTTTCTTGTCCTTCCGCATATAAGGCTATACCACACCTTTCTGGTTGCGGTTCTTTCTTTCTCCATGTTTTGGGACCCAATGGAGATTGCTCCTTCTAAGATGTTTGCCAAAAATTACTCCTGCATTTAAAATATTCATGACCGAAGTTGTTACAAATAAAGCATTCTATTTCATTTTCAAAAACATAAAAGTTATTGTAGGTCCTCTTCATGATCCTAGTCACACTCATTTGATTTCGTGCTTCTCGAGTCATGATGGTCTTGTAGGCAACACATTGAGCAACTTTCTGTCCAAATTTATGACATGAAAAACATTGGCCATTAAAGAAATTCCTCTGATTATCAAATCTACTAACCAAGTGATTGTTGTTTCCATTGACATTCATTCTTGAGGCAAATTGAGAATGATTTACCTGCAGTTGGTTGTAGCTTCTGTTCAATCTTGAAGTAGATTGACCGCAATTTACTTGGTGATCTCTATTCATCCTTGAAGTAGACTGACCTTTATTTACCTGGTGATCTGCTTTATGCCTCTGCTGACGATTGTCAACCTGTTCACTTCTTCTCGCTGCATCAAGATAACTTTCGGAGGTGGATGGCTTCTGTGCTTGAGATGCTTCTTCAGTATATCCAAGACCTGTCTTGATTAGAGGAGAACGCTGCAATTTGATAATCTCATGTAAAGTTTCATATCCTTTAGCAAATCTAAGATTAAGAGCTTTTGTTTTCTCAATATCTTTTCTAAGTCCCACAATTTCACATTCTAACTTTTCATTGTGTTTTTCCCTTTTAGCAAGTTGGAATGTCAGAGTATCTATGATCATATTATTTTCTTCTAAACATATTTTAAGTTTAGAAATTCTCATAGAGATCATCTTCATATATAGCATCCAAGAAATCATCATCTTCAAAAGCCATCAAAAGTCTATAATCATTACCATGTCCATCTTCATCATTATTTGAAAGTCCATCATTGTCTTCATGTGTATAATAACTCTTCTTACTTACGTTTTGTTTTCTGTTCCATTTAACTGGTTCCTTACCTTTATCAAGCTTATTTTTATGAGGACATTTGGCTGCATAATGACCGACTCTTCCACAAGCAAAGCATTTGAAAGGTAGCTTACCTCTGAATCTTCGAGAACCTTGTTGAAGGTTCTTGACAAAGTTTGATTCTTCCTCTCCTTCTGACATATGCCCTGACTCATTGTATTCTCCTTTTCCTGAAGCTTTTAATGCGGATTCTCTCCTATCTGATGGACCTCCTTTTCTCATTTCAAAATCAGTTAGGATTCCGTTCAGCTGTGACATGGTGATACTCTGAAGATTTTTCTTTTCTTATATGGCCGAAACTTTTGATTCAAACTTAGAAGACAAAGATCTTAAAACTTTTTCAACTAAAGTAACTTATTTTATCTGTTCACCCAATTTTTTCATGTGATTAATAATCTCATCTATACATAAGAAATAATTAGCCACACTTTCATCATTATGCATTCTAAGAGTTTCATATTGAATTCTGAGAGATTGTAGTTTTGCACGTTTTACCTGATCATCTCCTTCATAGCTTAGAATGATCTTGTCCCATATTTCTTTGGTGGTTTTGAGTTGAATAACCTTGACGAATTCTGATTGAGATAAACTCCCCAATAGAGTATTGACAGTCTTTGCATTTGTTTCATACTACTTTTTACCAGCCATATCTGTAGGAGTTGTTGATGGAAATGTGTATCCTCCTTCCACGATATCCCAAACTTTTGTACCAAGAGATTTCAGATAGGTTGTGGTTCTTACCTTCTAAAAAACAAATTTGCTCCCATCAAAGATTGGTGGCTTGATGGATGACTGTTTTTCATAGTTGCTCATGATGATAGATTTTCCTTCAAGCGTTCAAGCTTCTAAAGGACCTACTTTGATACCAATTGTTGGAAATAATACTGAGAGGGGGGATGAATCAGTATTATCAAGTCAAACAAGTTTTCATTTTCAAACTTATTATATATATATATATATATATATATACATATACATACATATATATCCAATAAACTTAAGATTTAGTTAATCCATTTGATCTTTAATCAATGCATCAGAACTTCATTAACCATAAGAATAGTAAACAAGTGCAGTAAACAGAATAGATCATCACACTTATGAACACAAGATATAAGGTGGAAACCCAATGTGGGTGAAAACCACCTGCTGCAATGCATCTCTATCTTCTTGTTAATAAGAAACTTCTTTTTACAATATTTTTGTACTGGTGCAGTCTTATACCAGTACGCAGGCTTCTACCTATAAAAGGCTACAACCTTCTCTCATTTTCCAGCTTCTCTTGGAAGGGAACTACAACCCCTTAGCTCTTGTACTAGATGATATACTAGTACGTAGGTGCTAACCTACAGAAGGTTACAACCTTCTCTTTTCTTCCAGGGACCACTTTTCATAAATTTTCAAACTGAATCCATAAATAACATCAAATGTATCTGCATCAACCAATGCCCTTTGCACCAACCAAAACTAAATTAATCAATCACTTCTCTGAATGTTGTAACCAGAATATAGTAATAGTAACCAGACAGCAATCCTGAACCCAGAATAGTGCAGCAATAAATAGAAGTAGCTAAAACATATTCTATGAAACCTACGCTACTTCAAGATGAAGAACCTGCGTGCATACGCTTCTGTATTAAGGCAAACCTATGTATACATTGTTTTGAATTACCAAACTAGCATGTATATGCGCCTTTGCTATGTCGAACCTGCATACAAATCTATAAAAGATAATTTACCCTTTTCAATTATTCAAACTTCAGTTATACCCAGATTATCAGATTTATAGATCAAGTCATGAGCCAAATATAACATATCAAAATCACACAAAGATACTTCTATTCAAGCCTTAAGATCTTGACCCATCAATAGAACTTATCCTTCTTCTAGCACTCAGGTTCCTCCTTGGTTCAGATCCAGCTACGCACCATAACCCAATGACCAGTATTCTAGATCTTGCTCTTCATAAGATATTAAATCCTTGAGTGAGTTTGCCTAATGATATCCTTTCCCTTTTATAATCTTAGGCCTTACTTAATACCATGGTCCAAAACCACTTAGAACCAATACTTGGGTCCCAATACCTGGGTTCAACACTTCAGACAAGATACCATGGTCCAAAACCATAAGTCCAAATACCAAAGCCTAGATAGCATGGACTAAAACAAGTTTTCCACATGTATGTGCTTTTGTTTGCATAAAAGTGCATGCATAGGCATATGCGGCTTTGGATCAATGATCCCGCATGTACATGTGACTTTGTTAAGTGGAACCTGCGTATATTTCTTTTTCCTTCATTCTGAGAGCTTGAACTATGATCTGTCATCTGAGAGAGTTTCCATAAAGGAAACCACTTGTGCCATAGTGCCAAACCTATGTCAAAATGCCAACAGTAGATAGGGTTGGATTGATTTTCAATGTTCTTCCTAGGGGCCGAACTCTATATTTTTAATATGAAAAGAAGAGGGGTCGGCCACATAGAGATTAGTTGAGGGGTTGTTTTGGCTTTCTCTTACTATGTCTTCTAATAGTGATACATTGGGAGGTGGATTCTGAATCAAATTTTCAATGATATCATCCTCATCTTGCAATTTTGCCCCCATGGTGATTTCTAATGTACAAAGTGGTGTAGAATAAACTTCATCCTCATCTTCCTCCTCCAACCAGAGAGGCAAATCATGTTCTAGCAAGAGTTGGGTATGAGGATAGAGGATTAACTACTTCGACATGTGCCCGTTCTTCATGGTCATGTTCCTAGCTCAGTAGTTGATGTAGGCATCAGTTGTAGCCAACTGAGGTCTTCCCAAAATGAGAGGATACCCGGTGAGCTTTGCCTTTGGTTGGAGAACTAAGAAATCAACAGGGTACTCCCAAGAATCAATGGAGACCATCACATCTTCCACAATCCCCTCAGGGTTCACTGTGGAGGGATCTGCTAACTTCAACACTGTCGTGGTATTCCTCAAGGAGCCCTGGAGGTTAAGTTTGAGCATTGTGTCCTTTGTCATCACATTAATGGTAGCTACCAAATCAATCAAGGTATGTAGGACCATTGTGCCATTGATGTGGACATCAACTACTAGGATTCTAGGGTCCAAATATTTTTGGCAGATTATTTGCCCCAACATCAAGTTGAATAGTTGTCCTATGACATTGATGGTTGGGGCATCTCTCTTACACCTTCCTAGATGCCTAAAGCACTTCCCTTTGATCAACCTATTGTAGATAGGCACATTTTTTATGGCTTGGAGAAGTGGTATCTTCACACATAAATGTTTCAATTCTCCCAGGAGTTTAGTCTCTTCTGGGGTAGGCTGGATTGTCATGGATATTCTCTCGAGAAAGGGTGGATTTTCTTTTGGTTTTCTTTCCTCTTTATCTTCCTCAACCTCCTTGGGTGGAGGTTGGCTATCTGGAAGAAATTTCCCGAATCACAAGTTAATTTCTTGAATATCCATAGCATAAGTTGGGCATGATGGTTCCCCACTATACACTTGTTGAGCCTGTCTGTTGTTCGGGTTCAGATTTGGCTATGCAGGCATTTGGGGTTACCTTGTTAAAGAAGAAGGTAATGATTGTGGTTGGGCAAGTGGTGGAGGAAGAAGAGCGGGAGGAGAGTTGTATTGGGGCCTCCACCCTTGATAAGATGCATTCCACTGAGTTTTCGGTTGAGCATGGGATTGAAATGAATGGGTGGCTGGTTAGGCATGATATTGAGATGTGAAGGACCAAGGAGGAGGCATGTACCAGGAAGGATGAGCTAGGGGGGCCCAAGAAGGTATGGAGGTGACTTGGTTGGGGCTATAGTATGGCTGAGATGTACCTTGCATCCCCTGCTGGTATGTTCTAGGTCCATGTAGCCTCCTTTGGTTTATGTAATAGATCTGTTTAGTGACTCCTTTAGCCCCTTGGTATACAGCTTTAAGTCCAGAGAAGGAAGGGAACTCATCTGTAGAATGATCTTCTTCACAGACTGAACAAATCTCTATAGATTTCAATGGGCATTCATTCCTAGGATGCCTCCTGGTGCATCTATGTAAAAAAATGCCAAATCCCTCTCTACTTCCTCTTGTTTTCTTTTGATATGCAAGGTATCCATTTGCATGGCAAGAGTCTACAACATCTCACTCTTGAAGTATTCCATCATGTTTCCAATTTCACCTTTAATGGATGAATTGGAAGAGGAGGTACTAGCTATGGGTTGACTCCCCTTACCTTTCTTTCTAGCTGCTCTAGAATGGTTTCTAAAAACAATCTTTATGTCCTCATAGGATAGTTGGTAGATGTCTCCGCCAGCTAGTAGATGGAGGGTGTCTAAAAGGTCTTCACGAATTCCCCTGAGCAAGACCAACATCAGAGACTTAGGGTCAACTGTACACCTGGCCCTTTTGTAACTGAGCTGGAACCTCTCTTCATAGTCTTCCATGGACTCATCACTTCCTATGGTCATTCTGAAGATTTATTCTTTAGTATCTTTTGACCTACAATAATCTCAATACTTTTTTTAAAGGCCTACTACATCTGAGCCCAAGTTGCTATGCTATTTCTAGGTAATCCCATGAACCAACGCAGTGCTACGTCCTTGAGAGTAGAAGGGAACCATTTCAACTTTTGCTCATCTTTTGCAAGGTCATAAGTTCGATAAATGACAACAAACTTGAACAAGAAGGTGTCAAGATCTTCTGTAGTTAGGCCTTGGAAGTGAGGTAGTGCTGAAGGAATTATATTCTTCATTTTGGTGTCCCCATTTGTCTTCCGAATGGGAAAGGTACCCTCTATTCTCTCTCCATTTCCCCTAGCATTTTTGTTTTCAACCATTGACTCCGAAGGAATGTTTTCTAATTCTTCTTCCCCTATAGGTTCTTCAAATATGCCTGGTTGTTCCCCTAAGGGTTCTTCTTGATTGCAGCCACCAAAGAAGAGAGAGGGTTGGATGTGTAAAGTAGTGGGGGTGTTCGTAAAATCTTTTCCTAAATTATCTCTATTCCTAGGAGGCATGAAAGGAAATGTTTTTGGTTGATTTTTTTTTGTTTCTTTTCCCCCACACTGAAGGTACCTGCAAAAATTGAAATTGTGATTGAAAAAAACAAATTGAAACTAGCTAAAATGAACATGTTGAATGGAAATTTGAGAATTGAAAAGGAAAGCAAGGAAATGTAGAACTAAAAGAAAAGAAATGACTAGTTTACTTTTGCCGAAACAAACTATTAGCAAAATGTTGCAACAGGAAATAGAAGAAAGTAGTAATCATAAAATACTCTGATGCTTCCCCAGAAACAGCACCGAAAAAGTGGTGAGCACCAGTATTGCAACAATAATGCTACAACTCCTAGGTTTCCAGCTTTACTTTTATCAACCCGGTAATTCGTAACAAACTTGGAAGCGTCAGTGTTATATGCACAAGTACTAGTTCTCACTGCAGGTTATCACTTGGTTAGTCGGTGCGAGATCACTAAGAGCTCAAGCTAGCTTCTATAGATTTCAGAAGAAGCTCTATGTGTGATGAAAGGAAAGGAAGATTACTCTATAGATGCTATTCTAACTGTAGAAAGGATAAAGACTGGAATGTAAAGCAAAACCTAGTCAACCCTAATTAACAAGCTAATTCTAGTTTTGCCAAAAACACTATGAAAACCATGAAAGAAACTCCATTACCTACTCAAGGAAGTAAAAAAAATCTAACCATGCTATTTCTAGAAGTAAATAAGAAAAAAACATATTTTTGGATTTTTATGTGTTTTTATGTGAATTTAACATGCATCTAATTTACTGTGTGTGAGTGTGCCAACGAACAGGTGACGTTAGAGGGCGGTTTTGGAGTTTTGGAGGATGTAGGATGGTGTGGATGGGTCCTAGGAGGTCTTAGGTGGTATTTTGGAGGGTTTTCCCACACTCGGCCTTCAAAAGAAAGCCTACAGGAGGACATAGGAAATCTAGAGGAGGAAAACAGGGAAACTACAAGAGACCTATAGGAGGAGACCAAGAGAAATTTTCACTGTTTTGAGGGTGTGAGAGTGGGTGGAAAAGTTGGATGAAGTTTGGAATGAGGTTTTAGGGTGCCTAAGTTCTACCATGAATCACCATGAGAGAGAAAGATGATTGGGTTTGCTCAAGGAGAGATGAAGAAGTTCTATGAAAATGAAGGAAACTGGGGTAGAATTGAGGTGAGGTTTGGGAGACCTATAGGGCATGGATCAGATGGAGGATGTGATTGCTAGTAAGCTGGCCTAATGCTAGAACAGATCTTCTGTAGAGAAACTGACAATCAACCAAGAAAATCAAGCAACCAATGAAATGAGTGCATCTCAGGAAAAACAAAGTTTTGCATTAAAATGGCCTAAACTATGATGTATAGAAGGAAATATTGGAGAATGTTGTAAGAAAGGAAAGCATGCAAAAGAAATATTGCAAATCAGGAAGTGAACATGATAAATAATATCTAAAGTAAAGCAAAACTGGACTACCCACCTACTAGAGAGCTACAAACACTAGAAGTCCTAGGAATGAGGAAAATCTGTGTTTTTGAGGAAGAAAGAGAGTCTTTGCCTCAAATCATGGTCCCAGAGGGAGAAAGAGAGGCCAAGGCACTATTTCTAGCCTTTTGAATCTTCTCTGATCACTTCTTAACTTGCGACAAAAAGCACAAATGGAAGCAAGCTACTAAATCATCAAAAGCAACCTATTTTGAACCATAAGAGAAATATATCTAACTGTAAACTAATCTACAAACTAAAGTAAAGCATACAAATACAAGTAAAGAAAGCTTGCCTACTTGGATTGAGCCCTAACCCAAGAGCTTTAACCCTCTGAGGTAACTCAATGCTAGCTCAAAAAGGATTCCATGTTCATTATCAAAAAATAACAAGATTACATAAAACTGTCATAAAATAGTAAGCTCGAAAGTTGAGCATAGTTTACACCAGCAAAAATTCAACCCTAGTGAGGCCCTAGGCCTCTCTACTTATACATCGGAATCTACCAACAACTTCCTTAAAATCGGGGAGGCTTGGCTCCCAAAACTCGAGATAACTCTCAATCATCTTCCACTTTCTTGCGTGCCTTCTAGTGCATGATTCGACTGCTTGTACTCCGAGCTGAATGAAGGGGAATTCTAAGTGAGGAGAAATTAATGAGGGGATTCCCTCCTATAAGTCCCCTCTTCTATCTACTTCGAGTTATTGTTGTAGTTTTACCACTAGATCCTTGACTTTGACCTCAAAATCCATCAATAATCTGCATTAAATACATGTTAGACCACATGCCATAATAACTAACTCAACTCACCCTATAAGCATAAATATAATTAGAAAATCATACAATAAGCTAAGACAATGGTTGATTTGATTAGGTTAGGAGGTTAAATGAGCCCATATAATTACCCATTTATGAGGCTCATCACCCATGTAGTCCCCATATTGTTATTATTGTGCCCCATATAAGCCCACTATTGTTATTATTGTGTCGTTAAATTATTATTGTTATGTCGGTTCTGATTATATTATGACCCCTTAGACTCCTATATATAGAAAGGAGGTCTTGTCATTTCTATCATCGAATAATTGTTCATTTGTGTAATGTAAAGGAGGTTGCCCCCTAGAAGAGGCTAATTTCTAATTCATTGATCTATCTTATCTATCTTTTTGTGAGATGGTTTCAGAACAATTTCATTTTAGAAAAAATGTATGGGGAGTTGTTGGGAAGCCAACAAAAGGTTACAACAATAATACAGGTAATCAAAAAATAGAAAATTATGGAACAACCAACCATCGAACATTTAGATGAAAAATAAATAAGTTTGGATGGATGAAACATCATAAATCCCATCAAGAAAGCAACAATATAAGGAAATAATATTGTTTGGTTCCACCACAAACAATAACCTTGATTGCAATTCTTTGAGGTAAAACGTTTTATAGGCGAGTACTTTGATATGACCTAAAGGGGAGAAATATATGTGGTTAAATGTATATGATATGTTCCCTCCATCCTAAAGAGAGTTCTATTACAATAAGTGCATCTTAGGTGATAAGTTATATTAATGAAAATTATTCATTCCTAAGGAAAGTAAAAATCACAATTTCTTATGAGAAGGCATTCTATAGTGATGCTTGTGTCATGTATGTGATATTGCATCAACTAGGCCATACTATGTCCCATTGAAATGCTCAATGAATTTGATCTTAGTCCCAAACAACAAGTTCCATCTATGCTAGTCTATTTCTAGTGAAACTCTATAGAGGTATATGTATTTGTACACTTGTGTCAGATTAGTATCTTATGAAATATCTTAATTCTTTTCTCCCTTATTTTTTTGGATTACAACCAGTCCCACTTTCCTTTTTCACCCAATCATATACCTTAATCATGGTCTCTAATTAGGGAAATGTTGCAATCTCATCTTACAATCTCCTTTTTAACTACTTTTTCTTATCATCTCTTATATTAACAACCTTCCCCTTCATTGAGCCAAATTTTATTTTCCTATTAGCTACACCCATGTTCTCAAAACTAACATCCTCATATACCTAGTGTTCAAGTCAATTATTTATAGTAGATAAGGAAACATCCCTTTATAGCAAGGTTGTGAAGGTATATAACAACAAATTGGTTGGTGAGGACTAATGACCAACACTATTGCAATCAATGTGAAACAATATAACATGCATGAAAGTCAAACTGATATTTAATATATAAATATGAAATTGAAACAATAATAAACTAGGAAGCAATAATATTCATTTACTACCAAAGGTTAGAGCTTCAATTGTAGCTAGGGAGAACAAGTAGATACAAGTGTGCTCCAATGCACTTGTTGTGAGGTTCTTTTGATCCTTAGTAGTCTCTCTCTCTCTCTCTCTCTCTCTCTCTCTCTCTCAATCTCAATTTAAGGCTATGAAGATGTGTCCTTGCTCTTTGAATGGTAGATATAAAGAAGGTAAGTAGTTATGGATTTTCAATATATCTATGCCAAACAATGTGCTTATATTTAAACTTGGCATCATAGTAGTGCTTCAATATTCGTTCCCTAAACATTTCCCCTAACTTCTTCTTTAGATGTAGATTTCCTAGTTCATGCAAACTATCTCTAATTATGAATTCACAAACATTGAATGGAGTCTTTGTACTAAAGAGACTTAAATCTACTTGAAGTTTTTTTCATGAAGGTAGATAAGTCTTGCTTCCTATCTACATTTATTGCATTGTCAAAGATAGATTTTTGTGTTTTTGATGGAATTTTACAGATTTCAGAGGAAAATATATGCAAATTGTGAAAACGTTAATATAAGTGCTTGCGTAAATGCATGAAATCACTTGTATAAATTTTTTTAACTACTCTTCTAGGGTGAAGTTTAATATCCACATGGTAGCTTTGTTATGTTGTATTCTTGTCCAATAGTGACATTTTCCAACAATTATATGATTTTCTTTTCGGGAAATATTTAGGTGATAATAATTCCCCCTTATATATGAGGTTGGGAATGATGGGCACCTAAAACACCATTTTTAATATGCATTTACCACCTTTTTGGCCATGGTTTCTCATCATAGTATTATCCTAATGCTTACCTTTAAAAATAATGTCACATTTTTGTGCAAGATATGTTTTCTCATAATTTTTCATTTAAATAAATTAAATTAATGTATTTAAGGTTAAAAAAAAATCTATCCTTTTTATGCTTGATAATGAAGAGACTTGTGAGATATTGTTCAAGACATACTATTACAAGTACCATTAAAAGCATTAGAGTCACTACAAGGATGATCATAAGATCTGAAATAATGATTATAACTCTAGTAAAACCACTATTGTAACACCTCTCAATATGATACAATTGCTTAGTTACCTTTTATTAGATGATGTAAAACTTGTTGCCATGGTTGTTGAAACACCCATTATCATAGTTTTTATAACACCTATTCTTGCATTTTCTAGATCCTTGTAAATGTTAGACCTATTGCAATTGTTATTATTGTTGTAACATATGTTGTCGTTATTATAACATATATAGGAACCATTGTTGTTATGTTATCACCATAAAATATCACAGGTATTACACAAGTTGTCATAAGTGTTGGAATTTTGGGCCATTACAATTGGAGCAGATGAACTTCCAAGTCAATGCTATGTTTTTTGGGAATGGAAAATGTCATTAGTTTGAGATATCTAGACCACGTCAATTGAACACAACCACTTTAATACCATTTTGTTATTATTTTGACTAGTTGATGTGGATTCCAAGCTATATGTTGTCATTGCTATGTATATTTGATGAATTGTTGTAACAATAATGATGTTAAACGATGAGCCCCTAAACACTCACAAAATCTAAGAATATACTTGTAATTATTATTTTCATGAGTTGAATACCTTATCTTTATGAAGTGTCATCATGATCCATTGAGTTGTCAATGTGATCTAGATTAAGATATAGAAGATCTAGAAGATTCAATGATGTATTATAAACTTAGATTTTGAGATCAATATAATACAGCATATGGGAATTGGGCCTTCTCCACCATTCAACTTGCTTGTCTTGTTCATGTGAATTCTTAACAAGTGAGACAACTCAAAAATCATATATTCTGATGGCTATGCTCAACCCCTTATGAAAAGATAAGGAATTGAGATAATATATAAATACTTTGCTTGATTCGAGAAAAGGGGGGAGAGAAATCACATATGTAACTTTGATAATCTATTTATGATTAATAAGAAGACTATGTTTCTATTCGTGCACAACCTATTTCTATAAATAAATGTGGATTTAAGTTTGAACTAATCTTGTAACTCTCACTCAATACTTCGTCTGAGGAGGTAGGCCCCCTCCTTAGCTAGGTAATACTATAATTTGTCTTAGGCTAGTTTCATTTCAATTCCACTTAGGTTCCTCTATGTGTGTGGATACTTCTTCTCATTTATTTCCACTATAATAGAATTAGTTATATGTTAGAAAAATTTTGATTCATGCACTTTATTTCTTGTTTATATTTTGATTTCATTACTTTTACATTATTGTTTGGACAATTTTCTTATTCTCTAAATTTGAAGTAGCTTAAATAAAATTACGATTTGATTAAATATCAATTGTATGGAAAGATTGGAATTCATTCAGAGGGTTGAGGGTTGGAAGACGCTTGTATACAAAGTCATTAATTAGCTTTTACTTTCATGCATTTTTTATTTCCAACAATGTGTGTGTGTGTGTGTGTGTGTGTTTTATTTCTTTCCTACGATATAGGCTAGATTAGATTTCCTTCCGATTTTGTTAACTTAGGGGTTATAGAAAAGAGGATTCCTAAGTAAAGTGTATTAGACTAATTTGTGCTTCATCTTATAGATCCATCACTTTGAGATTTTTATTGTCGAAAGTTTGAAGCAACCATAGTTTTCTCGCATTTTCTATTATGTGCAACTATGGGTTGCAATAAAGAGGCTTCCTATGTCAACTAGACTAATTAGTTTTCTTTCTTGTCATTCTTGCTTCATCCAACTGTGGATCACAATGGATAGGCTTCCTATGCTATGGATTAGTTAATTTATTTCAATCAAATTAGCTTAGTAATCTTAGTGCAATGACTTTTCCAAGGGTGTCTTAAAACCCTCATCTTGCAATTAATATTTCCCACTACAAATTCATCACTAGAATAGTAGCTGAATAGATTTCCTTGGCATATGGAATGCATGATAATTTGCAATACTATACAACCCTAGAGTTGACAATCAATTGTACATTCTTTTATTTCTCTTCCTAAACAATTAGAATGGTAATTAAAAGGCCCATCATTTTTTGTTGTGTCGTTGCTAGGGGACTATCAACAATGCAAACTTATTTCCCTATTATTCATAATTTTTATAAGTGTGTTTATTTTAAAAAACAATTCATGCCTATTTGGTTATTTCCTCTAGAACCAGTGTGTTTACTTTTCAACCTATTTTCCTTTGAAGTAGTGTGTTTATTTTTTCATATTTTGATTGAGCATTTTTATTTTTTAGCAGTGTGCATTATAACGAAAAAGAATATGGAGCAGTAAGATGAGAGGTAAGAAATTTCACATTCACCTTAGGCCTCCTATGTTGAGTTTCTATTTTCCTCACTTATAAGGCATGTAGGTATAATAGATTAGAAAATAGAATTCTTTTAAAAAATTAATGAAAATAATAGAGATATTAAAGGTAGATTCAGTAGTTACACAAAGAAACCCCCAAAAAATAAAAAGTATAGGAAGAATAATCAGAGGAGAGGGGTCTACCAACCAAATTATCTTACTCCTACAACCAACTCCTTAGCAAGGAACCAACCTGAAAAATCAATTATTCCTATAGAAAAAACATCCTTGATCCAAGCAGCAAGCATCTTCCCTAAAGGAAGAATCAGTTCTATAGTGGACGAGTAACCACGATACTACTTTCCTTACATAACAACTCAAGAGACATACTACAACCCACTTTCAAAACAAGTAGGTTATAATTTTCGCACATAAACGGAATAAGATGTTAACAACTAGGATGAGAAGGAATAAACCTCCACTTTCAAATTCCATATCTAGTATACTAAAGGTATCATCAGGATGAAGAACATTTCTCACTCTACCCCACCAAATTTCAATGGTTCAGTAGTGAAGATCCAACCACATTTCTCTTTGCTTTTGATGTGGTTTGTTGGAGCTACTATGTCTCAAATGAATATAAATTGATGATCTTCCCTATCACATTAAAAGGTGATGCACCAATTATGTTTCATGGGGCTCTAGAAGAAGATAGTATCAGTTCATGGATAGAGATGAAGACCCCACCTTCCTTAAGAAATACCAATATTACTACAAAGATAGGGATTGGAGAGAAGAAAATTTTTGAATGACATAAAGGGAGGAAGAAAGCTTGGAAAACTACGTAGAATGCTTCAAATGCAACCTACAATAGTTGAGGTATAATTAGTTGAATGATGAGACATTGGAGGTTCTAATGTTTAGAGGAATTAATGATGATTGTATTGACATCCTCAAGTTAATGAGTGATGTTGTTATATCTCAACAAAATTATGATGATATCTATGAAATATGTCAAAGGTACTCTAGAGGCACATCATGGCCAAGAAATCCATGAGATATATTCGATATAATCAATAAAACCACCATAGTAGGAATAACTAGAGCAGAAATTGACAAATGCAAATGAAAAAGAAAAGAGAGGAAGTAAAACTAGCTTTGGATATATTTTTCCAAAAATTTAAGAGGAAGCACTTATTGAAGGAGGGAGTTTCCACTAAATCAAGTGGGGAGTTACATAATATGTGAATGGGTTCATGCCTGCACTACTAGTTTTCAATCCCTGCTAGGATTAAAGGAAATGTATCAAGAAGTAACTGGTGAAGAAGAGCACTTATATTTCATCATAAAAATGCTCGTGGTAGCCATGATCTCTAGGTATGGTTCACAATCAATCTCAATATTTTAATTCCTATTGTACTAACCATTCAATGCAATACTCTCAACCATAGTGGTTCCCATTAAACCCTCAACAGATTGCTTCTTCAACTCAAAATCTTCCTTAAAAACAAGAGTGGATAAAATTATCTTTTAGAAGACCTAAATAATATCCACCCACAAACACAAATTCCACTAGTTCCATAATCTCAAATTCACCCATTAATCTCAACCTCACTACAACTTCCTATACAAGTAACCTTAATAAAAATAAGCTTAACTTATTTAACCCATATTATTATCCTTATTATTTAATCCCTTTACTATATCTCTGGTCTAGAATGTCATGGCATACAACTTAGAATATGGTAGTCTCTGAGTAAGGAAAATCCTTAAGTTGCAATAAAAAATTATGAAGAGAAAGCTACGGAAGATTCATCACCCAAAGAATCTCTCCAAATCTCTATAATGCCTAAATTGCCTAATAGAGAACCATTGATTCCTCCATATGTATAGGAATTAAACTTAGAAAATCATATTACCTGGTTCGAGTTCAATTTATCAGGAAAACACAGTCATGTGTGTCAAAGTACTACTCTTCCAAGCTATTAAAGATGTTCCTATCTGCAACAAGGAAATATATATAGAGTATTTATTTTTCACCATTTTTAATAAAATTCATATTTCATTTTATTTTAATTAGTTGTATTTTCACGTCATTTTTGGTTTTGTTGTTTATTAGCTTGTTTATAAATGGATAAGTTTAAATTGTTGAGAAATCCACAGGTATTGATTACAGGAATAATATTTATAGTTAAATCATATATATATAGGTGAATTGTATCTATTTTGAATTCGTTAACTTTTAAGCGAAACAAAACGCTCTCTCACCAACTACTTTAAACAATGTGAGCGATTACATTTCTAAATCATAATGACCTGTCCAGCACACTCAGCTTAGTTGAACAACTGTGAGTCTCCAGAGTCCACTATTTCACGGGTCAAAACCGCTGCCTTGGGCCATGGAAGATTTCATAAATGTAGTGGGCTTTGTTGCAAATGAATGTTAATAAATGAGAAATTCAAATCGGATCCTCAGATGTTTTTCTTCTATGAATGATGTCAAAATATTAATACCATGTTTCGTTGATGAATAATATCTAATGGATAAGAATACAGTTAATTATATTAGTAAAACTTTTTAATATAAAATTAACATGAGAGAGGATTTAATTTTTTCATCTACAAATTTTTTTTATGACCATAACGTTGGTTATAACTAATTAAATTGTTTTATATTGTAAAATTTTTATTTAAAATTTAAGTACGAAATTTTTCAACTTTAATAAAAGATAGACAAAGTTATGAATATCATATAAAATATCGAACGAACCTCTCTACTCAATTATACAAAACCATTTAAAAAAACCAGTTCCTATGGTTGAAAAAAAAGAATTAAGCAGAGAGGCAGAGGGGTGTGATTTTCCCTAAGCTACTTTCGGCAGCTCTATGATTCTTGGCAAAGCTGATTTCGAGATTTTCCCTAAGCTACTTTCGGCAGCTCTATGATTCTTGGCAAAGCTGATTTCGAGCAGCTCGATTTACGGGAAGCTATATAAAGATTTAAAAAAAAACCAGTGTTCATTCACAACAAAAAAATATAACAAAGTACAGCAAAATAAGTTTAGAGTAACACAATAAAAACTTAGGATTAACTTCTAATTCATGAAAAATATATTCATGTACCACATAAAAACAAGATTTTCCAGATTTTCATTTCACCTGGAAATAACACACCAAAATTTGTTCCACCATTTTCTCCTTTGCTCCACCATTTTCTCCTTAAATATCCTCACTCTCTTTTTCTCTTACTCTCTTACTTTCTTACTTACTTTTACATGCTTCTTTATCTCAACATACAATTTTTACATTAATGCACAACAGAGCAAATAATTAATATGGTGTTGTTGTTGAGCGTGTTAAGAATCCCGCAAGTGTATGTGGAGTGTGGGCTATAGCAAGTGTATGTGGAGTGTGGGCTATAGTGGCTGAATGAATACTTGCCCATATCTATTTACCGAAATACATTACATGCCTTAAATTATTTGTTGCTTTTCGGAATGGTTCGCGTGATACTTTTGTTCTGGCTTTAGTGCTATCTTCAAACAGAGACGCAACCTGCAAAAATAATGTTGACAAGTATGGTTACTGTTAGGGTGTTTAATGCGATGGTTGGGATTAATATCTCCAACATTCCCCCTTAATCACAATTGTCACCATTACAATTCCCAAACAATGTTTATGGTTATTGTCAGGGTGTTTAATGCGATGGTTGGGATTAATATCTCCAACACTCCCCCTTAATCACAATTGTCACCATTGCAATTCCCAAACAGTGTTTAATCACAATTAACGCCAATGGCAATTCCCAAATAGTTTCTGAGATAAACAAATTTTCACGTGCCAATGGCTTTGTGAAGATATCAACAAATTGATCTTGTGACCTACAGTGCTCCAACACAATTTCATCATTGTTAATCAACTCTCTAATAAAATGATATTTAGCATCAATATGCTTGGTCCTCTTGTGAAAGACAAAATTCTTTGACAATGCAATTGCTCGGTTGTTGTCAAAAAAAATGGTTGTCGTTCCCTCTTGATCACGACGAAGATCCCTCAACATTCTTCTCATCCAAACCGCCTGACATGTTGTTGCTATTGATGTGACATATTCAACTTCTGTTGTTGACAATGACACCATTTGCTGCTTCTTGGAGGCCCATGAAATGGCTCTGTAACTCAAATGAAAAACATATCTTGACGTGCTCTTTCTGTCATCGACACTTCCAACCCAATCATTGTGAGTGTAACCAACCGGCCTGAAATCATTGTTGCTGTGTACAAAATGCCATAATGTTTTGTCCCATTGACATACCTTAAAATCCTTTTCACTGCTTGTCAATGTGTCTCCTTGGGTGTCTCCATGAACCTTGACACCAAAATTACTGCATATATTATATCCGGCCTAGTGGCAGTCAAACACATCAAGCTACGTATCATGCTTTTGTATAATGTCAGATTGACATTGCTGCTGCAATCTTCTTTGCTCAACTTCAACCCCATGACCGCTGGAGTTGGTGCGAACTTGTTGTTCTGCATTTTAAACCTCTCCAAAATGTATGGCACATACTTTGCTTAAGAGATAAAAATGTCATTTTCTATTTGCTTCACTTCTATGCCCAAAAAATATCTTAACAATCCCAAGTCAGTCATTTCAAATTCACTCTTCATGACTTGTTTGAAATCAGCGAGGAGGAAAGCATCACTGCCTGTAAAAATCAAATCATATACATATATGACAAAAATGAGAATCTTACCTTCGATGTCTTTAATGTAGAGAGTGGGTTCATCGTCACATTTATCGAAACCATTGTCTAACAAGTAGGCATCTATCCTATTGTACCATGCATGCGGTGCTCGCTTCAACCCATAAAGAGCTTCCCTCAATCGGTGCACTTTGTCTTCTTAGCCTTCTACCTCATAACCAGGCGGTTGTGTAACATACACTTTCTCTTTCAGTACTCCATTCAAGAACATTGATTTTATGTCCATTTGATACACTTAACATTTACGCTACACGACATCGCCACAACTGTGCACACTGTCTCCATCCTCGCAACTGATGTAAAGGTCTCTGCGTAATCTCTTCCATGCTGCTACTTGTATCCTTTGACAACATGCCTTGCTTTGTGCCTTTGAATATTTTCCTTAATGTTGCTTTTAGTCTTATAGGTCCACTTCACTCCAATGACATGTTTTCCTTTTGAAAGGCTCAATAACTCCCATGTGTCATTCATTTGTATTGCTTCTATTTCTTTCTCCATTGCCGCAACCCATTTTTATTCTTTGACTGCATCCTCAAAATGGATTGGGTCATCTACATGAAAAAACAAGCCAAATAAGGAATTCGAGTCAACGCTACTCTCAATTTATTCTTGCCCATAAATTTCAATTAAATTTCTAAATTTTAGTCTTCTTGTGCTTGCTGAAGATGGGCTTGACATGTCACTTGGTGTTGCGCTTTGCGGTGTGCTTGGAGAAGCACTTGCTTGGCTACGTACAAATGTCTTATTATTTGTTGATGGTGTTGCTTGCTGCCTACTTTGTTGCGCTTGAATAGGTGTAGAGGGAGTCACTATTGAGGAATTACTTGTTATTGTTAATTCCTCTTTGTCCTCATGTGGTATGCATGCTTTGACATTGCCTGTCTTCTCTAAACTTCCATCCCATGCTTTCTCTTCTATGAACTGCACATCTCTGCTGATTATGACTTTCTTGGTTAATGGATTGTAGAGTTTGTAAGCATTGGATTCATCACTATATCCAACAAATATACATTTTCCCCCCTTGCTGTCCAAATTATTCCTCAACTCATCTGCGACTTGTGCATATGCCACACATCCAAAAACTCTCATGTGGGTGACACTATGCTTTCTTCCGCTCCATGCCTCTTCAGGAACTACGTTTTGGATGCTTTTGGTTGGACATCTGTTCAAGATATATGTTACACAAGCGACAACTTCAACCCAATAATCATTTGGCAAATGCTTTTCCTTCAACATACTCCTTGCCATTTCCATAATGGCCCTATTCTTTATTTCTTCCATGTCATTTTGCTAAGGTGTATACCTTGTTGTAAATTTCTTGTGAATTCCATGCTCCTTATAAAAACGAAGGAAATCATTTGAGATAGACTCATGTCTTTCTTATGTAGTCATCTATGAAGGTCAATACATAGTGGCTTCCACCAATGGATGGTGTCTGCATTGGTTCACATAAATCTAACTAGACAATCTCCAAAGGTGCCTTTGTCCTTACTAACTTTCCTTCTAGAAATGTCTCTCTATGTTGCTTGACCAAGATATATCCTTCACATAGGTTGTTCATTTTTTATATGAGTGGTAGTCCCTTCACCATGCCTTTCTTATGCAAGAAATTCAAACCTCCAAAGTTGAGATGAACAAATCTCAAATTCCATAACCAATTTTCATCTTTTATCTCTATTTGAAAGTTTAATTGTGTGACAATTGCCTCTTTTCTTCTATTATCTTGTGAGTTCATTGAGAGTTGTGCTTGTGCACCTTCTTTCTACAAATCTGATTTTAATATTAGGGGAAACATTCTATTGTTTGTCATCTAAAACTTTGCAATCAGCTATCTTCTTGGAGGCCTATCCAAAATTGTGCACACATCATTTTTGAAGAAGACATTGTAGCCCTTTGCATGAGTTCTTCAATGCTTATGAGGTTACGCTTCAAACCGGGAACAAAGTAAACATCTGAGATGTATTTCTTCTCCCCCTTCTTTGTTAGGATATTAACTCTTCCTTTTCCCATGACAGAGACTTTGCTATCAGTCCCTAATGTCACTTCATATTTCACACTTTCATCAAGATTGGTAAACATTTCTATGTTTCTTGACATGTGGTTGCTACAACCTGAATCTAGACACCCTCTATCACTTTGTTTTCCTTGTGCTACATTACAAGCTAAAAATATGTTATCATGGTTATGATTTTCTTTTGTGAAACTTACACTTGGTTTGTTACTAATGTCATATTTCTTCTTTCTACATTCATTTTCATAATGACCATACTTTTTACAATAATGACATTGAACTTAAGATTTTTCATACCTCTGACCTCATACTTGATTTTGGCTTGGGCCTTAACTTTTATTTTGATTGTTTCCTCTTCCACTTGAGCTTGAAGGGCTGCTTCTCCTACCTCTATTTGGGCTTCTTCATCTTCCTCTAGCATATGATATTCCTCTGCCTCGACCTTGACCAAATGAGACTTGTGTCTTGAAGGCATGCTCCAATGAGGAGCTTGTTGCTTTATTCAGTCTATGTTTGTGAGAAATTAATGATGCATTAAACTCATCCACTGAGAACCGTGAGAGATCCTTTGTCTCTTTTATGGCCACAACAATGGCATCGAACCTTGCTGGCAAACTTCTCAAAAATTTCTCAACTATTCTTTTTTCCTCAAGTGTCTCACCATGAAAACTGATTTGAGTAACTAACCCACTTACATGCGTAAAAAATCAGTCTAGATTCTCAGACTCTTTCATACAAAGTGTTTCAAAGTCTCTTATCAACATTTGCAGTTTTTTCTTTCTTGAATTTTGTCGTGCCTTGGTAGGCTGTCTCGAGGGTGTCCCATGCTTGCTTGGACTTTGTCGCTATTGCAACTCTTGGGAAAATACTTTCATCAACTGCTTGGAAAATATAGAACAGGGCTTTTGATCCTTCTTCTTGTTGTCCCTTAACAAATCTCTTTCTGGTTGAGATAAGGCATTGTATGTTGCTGCATTTGCTGGTTCTTGGAAACCATTCTCCACCAAATCCCAAATGTCTTGAGAAGAAAACAGGGCCTTCATTGTAATAGCCCAATAATCATAATTTTTGCCATTAAACTAAGGTATTTGATATTTCCATTTCTGAGCCTAAGAAAAAAAACTTCACCTACTAGTAAATATGCTTAACCTGCTATGATACCATGTTGAATTTTTTTTAAGCAGAAAAGGGGAGGGGTGTGACTTTCGCGCACCTCTATGACTCTTAGCGCGAATTTCACACAGCTATAAAGAGACTTAAAAAAGAAACCAGAATTCACTCACGGCAAAAAGAAATAAAACAAATGTAGAACAGAATAAGTTTTGAGCAACACAATAAAAACTTAGGATTAACTTCTAATTCATGAAAAATAAATTCATATCAGACTGCGACTCATTCACCAAGTAAAAGCAAAATTTTAAGACATTTCACTTCACTCAAAAATAACACACAGTGAAACACTGTAATTGTTGTTTTCAGGCCCCACCAAAATTTTTGTTCCACCATTTTCTCCTGAGAGGCCCTCACTCTCTTTTTTTCTTACTCTCTTACTTTCTTACTTGCAAAAATGGGTTTTACATGCTCTTTATCTCAACATACAATTTTTACATCAATGCATGACACAACAAATTATTAAATTATTAATATGTTGTTGTTGTTGAGTGTATTCACAATCCCGCAGGTGTATATGGAGTGTGGGCTATAGTCGCTGAATGAATGCTTCTCCATATCTATTTACCAAAATACATTTAATGCCTTAAATTTTTTATTGCTTTTCGGAATGGTTCTTGTAGTACTTCTTCTCACTTTGTTCTTTTTACTTTCAAACAAAGACGCAATCTACAAAAAAATACTTCTCACAAATATAGTCGCTGACACTTGAAATAGTTCGTGTGGTACTTTTGTTCTGGCTTCGGTCCTTTTTACCTTTAAATAGAAACACAACCGGCAAAAATACTTCTGACAAATATAACAAATATAACTATAACAAATATAACTATGGTAGGTGTTTAAAGCCAAAATTAATATCTCCAACATGGATCACAGATTTCTTGTTCACGGTTTCACCAAAAATATAAAACAATTATGCCGCTTATCTTATCTTACGTTCATGGAACCTTGACCTATTTTTGACGAAACCATAAACAAGGAACCATGAACTTACCGCTAGCGTTTAAAAAGAGTCTGTATGATATATAACCGTTGACATTCTTAATATTTACAATCTCTGACCATCGGAAACCAGCCGTCTTGGCAAAATGAGTCAGCGAATCAACAAATGTTAAGTGGTGACATTCCACATATGCCCTACTTCTACGAAGTGGGCCATTTGTTGGTTCGGAGTCATTCACCCACCACCTATCCTTGAAAATGTTCCTCGTAGTGAAGGGTTCAGTTCTGCGTGATATGCCTTTGAGAAATTAAAGGATCCTTTAACTAATGGATGTTATACTGACGCGTTGAATAACGAGATTTTAAATTTCTTAAAGTTTTTGAGATTGCTTAATTCATTACTTGCCCGGGATACATCCTTCACATAGGTTGTCTGTTTTTTAATGAGGGGTAGTCACTTCACCATGCTTTTTTGATTTAATAAATTCAAACTTCCAAAATTGAGATGACCAAATCTCAAATGCCATAATCAATTTCATCTTTTACTTTTATTTTAAAGCTTACTTGTGTGACAACTACTTCTTTTTTCCATTATCTTGTGAGTTCATTAAGAGTTGTGCTTGTGCACCTTCTTTCTGCAAATCTGATTTTAATTTTAGGGGAATCATTCTATTGTTTGTCATCTAAAACTTTGCAATCAACTGTCTTCTTGGAGGCCTATCCAAAATTGTGCACACATCATTTTTGAAGAAGACATTGTAGCCCTTTTGCATGAGTTGTTCAATGCTTATGAGGTTCTGCTCCGGGGACAAAGTAAACATCTAAGATGTATTTCTTCTCCCCCTTCTTTGTTAGGATATTAACTCTTCCTTTTCTCATGACAGAGACTTTGCTATCAATCCCTAATGTCACTTCATATTTCACATTTTCATCTATATTGGAAAACATTTCTATGTTTCTTGACATGTGATTGCTACATCCTGAATCTAGATACCATATATAGCTTTGTTTTTCTTGTGCTACATTACAAGCTAAAAACATGCTATCATGGTTCTGATTTTCTTTTGTGAAATTTACACTTGGTTAGTTACTAATGTCATATTTCTTCTTTTTACGTTCATTTTCATAATGACCATACTTTTTACAGTAATGACATTGAACTTAAGATTTTTCATATCTCTGACCTCGTGATTGATTTCAGATTGGGCCTTGACTTTGATTTTGATTGTTGCCTCTTCCACTTGAGCTTGAAGGGCTGCTTCTCCCACCTCTATGTGGGTTTCTTCCTCTTCCTATAGCATATGATCTTCCTCTGCCTCGACCTTGACCAAATGAGACTTGTGTCTTGAAGGCATACTCCAATGAGGAGCTTGTTGCTTTATTTAATCTATGTTAGTGAGAAATCAGTGATGCATTAAACTCATCCACTGAGAACTATGAAAGATACTTTGTCTCTTTTAGGCCACAACAATGGCATTAAACCTTGCTAGCAAACTTCTCAAAACTTTCTCAACTATTCTTCTTTCCTGAAGTGTCTCACCATGAAGCCTAATTTGAGTAACCAGCGCACTTACATGTGTAAAAAACGATTCTAGATTCTCAGAATCTTTCATACAAAGTGTTTAAAGTCTCTTATCAACATTTGCAGTTTTTCTTTCTTGAATTTTGCCATGGTAGGTTGTCTCGAAGGTGTCCCATGATTCCTTGGACTTCATTGATGTTGCAACCCTTGGGAAAATACTTTCATGAACTACTTCGAAAATGATTGGGCCAGCCCACGTGATCCCAACGCTCTTCTGGTTGACGTGTATTACGTCGTGGCAAGGGTTATGATGGGTTTATTTATTGCTTGATTATATGTGCAATCTGCGGAATCGGTACTTTGGATTTGTGTTTAATGAAGGTTGGTACCTCCGTCTCGTTTCCGTTCGACAGTTGGGCGTCTCGAAAACCTCACTAGGGTTGAGGGTTTTTACTTTGGTTCTCGATCCTTCGCGCTCATTTCACTTTGTCTGTCCGGTTATTGTGTTATTTCGTCGCTCTGCAACTGCGTGACCTTCGTGGCTGTGTGTGGGTTTTCTGAATGGCTTGGCTCACTGGTTCGATGCCCTGTTACGCTTTCAACAATGTTGTTGGTTTATGTTCGGCCCTTCTGGTGTCAATGGTGTTTGCTCGGTTTGTTGGTAAGTTTCGAAAATTCTTTTATGTAGCTAGGGTCTCTGTATTTGTTCTCGGCTCGTCTTCAGCGATTTGGTTTCGAAACCCTTGTTGGTCTTTGTCTTCGAGCGATTTTATGGTTGATTTTGTTGGTTGGGGTTTGTCTCCTCGCGGTCTGCTAATGCCTGAGTTTGCCTTCTTATTCTCAACTGTCTGCGACTGTATTCCGCTTGGTATATTCGTGCTCTGCTGCAACGATTTCTCGGTGGCTCTGCTCTTGGTGCCTGGTAACGACGCTTTCAGAGGACGACTTCGCAAACCATACTGGTAAGCTTGTGCTCTATGTCAGATTGATTTATTCGCTCCTCCTTCCGCTACTTACGTTTCGGCTCCTTCGTGGGCAGGTATTCTTTCTGGTTCGACTGGAGGTGTTGGCACCGTGTATAGGTAAACCCAACTTCGTGTCCCCTTCTGTGTTCAGGTTCCTTTGTTTATATTGATTTATTCTGTATGTATGCCGATCGTCTAACACTTCTGTTCGCTATCTTGCAGGGAGGACTGTGCACAGTGGCCCTCCTCGAGTCCTCGACAATTTGCAAGTCTCGGGTAGTTCTTTTCTTTACTATTCGCTAGTTGTTTGTCATGGGCTTCTCAGACCCTTGAGGTCGGTTCTATGTGCAGTCCTAGGTTGTTAGGGTTGTGCTTGTCTTTCGTGGCTTTCGGTCTTGTCTTGGTGCCGAACCTTGGTTGTAAACTTATGTTTCTTCCACTGTAAATATTATGGGCTACGCCTGTGGTTTGAGTCGCTCGGTCGTTTTGGACAGTAAATGATGTAATTTGTACAAGGTTTTTTTTTCTATATGAAAATATACTTTTCTAGCAACGGATTGTGATAATGTGGAATGTTAGTTTCATGAATATGATTGACTGTGCATTATGTAGCATACCTGGGTTCGGACGTGTATGTTTGTTGTAGAATTTCCACTGTATATTTCTGTCTTTCTTTCGCAACGCCTGTAGCGTGCTCTGGTTGACAACCTAGCTTTAAAAAAGAATTATAACTGCACTATCACACAATTGAACACAATACATTTATCATTTGAATGTTCAGAATATCTTATCCTTTATTATCTCTGCTTCCTGTTTGCTTTCACGAAGTCGGAACCCTCTCAATGAGTCATTCCGCTCTTTTTATAGTTCTGTTTACAAAGGTAGTTCTTATTACATAACTGCTGTTGGTTGTTAACTGCACACATTCGGTTTCTATTTGGCAAGAATAAAACTATTCCTAATTTGTTACTGTTCCTAATTAAAAGTAAACTATAATATTATTGTTTTTCTCTGTTTCTGGTAATTAAAGAAAACATTACATAAGTAAATAAAGACAACAGTAAAAGAAAAAAA